>BROG01000332.1:635000-787517 GCA_030159075.1 Atrina japonica | reverse complement strand
AGAGATAGATGCTTGCTTCTGTTGAAATCATCACTGAAAATTAAACAGAAATAGATAAATAACTTCAGCTTAAATATGTCAGTTATTTGAAATTTGGTAATATAAATAATTTTTACCCTGGTTGTATGGTGATATGAAGTTTATTTACCATCATGGCATCAATGGTCATAGTTTTATTCCCCTTTGGCTCCCTCTCAGAGAATACAACCATTCTGGGTAAATATACCTTCCTGTCACTGTACAAAGAGGATAAAAAATGTGTAAAATTTACTGGTTTAGATTTTATAAAATAATCTTAGATTACTTGACATTAAATTTTATAAAATAATTCAAGGTTATTTGACATTTCTATTTTACAAAATAATTCAGGATTATTTGACATTTAGATTTTATAAAATAATCCAGTATTATTTGGCATTTAGATTTTATAAAATAATCCAGTATTATTTGACATTTAGATTTTTAAAATAATTCAGTATTATTTCACATTTAGACTTTATACAATAATTCGGTATTATTTGACATTTAGGTTTTATAAAATAATTCGGTATTATTTGACATTTAGTTACAGTATAATTCAGGAATATTTGACATTTAATTACAAAATAATTCAGGATTATTTGACATTTAGTTACAATATAATTCAGGATTATTTGACATTTAGTTACAAAATAATTCAGGATTATTTGACATTTAGTGACAAAATAATTCAGGATTATTTGACATTTAGTTACAAAATAATTCAGGATTATTTGACATTTAGTGACAAAATAATTCAGGATTATTTGACATTTAGTTACAAAATAATTCATTTGATGTTTCTTATTCTTTCAGTTGGTGTGTTATTGTTCTCCTTCCTTTGTGTAGTTGGGTCCTGTACATTTGCTGTTGGTGCTCTACTTAGAGGAACAACAGCTATGCTGCCTGTCATGTTATTGGGACGTTTGCTCTTTGGCTCTGGAAACGGCTCTCTAACAAGTATGAATTTAGCATTGTATGTTTCATATGATATTCATATAAGTGAGATGCGCCTATAAATAATTGTTCCTAGGACTCAATAATTGATTTCACATTGCTTTCACACTAAAAGATCCACTTCAGGATTTTTTCTTAAAGATGATGATTGTTTTTCAGTTTTAATGGTTGTCCTCACTGTTTACTGAAAACTTTCTGAACACCTTACTCCATACTAAATACCACTACTTCTACATACAAATGTACTTATGCTATTAGTTTTTTGAATTATTATTTTGCTCTTTTCCAGTTGTACAAAACAGAATCACAGCATACTGGTTCAAAAACAAAGAATTAGCCATGGCTTTTGGAGTGACATTGGCATTTTCAAGGTTAGGGAGTGTTCTGAACTTCTTCCTGACTCAAAACTTCAACAAAATGTATGGTCTGGATTGGACATTGTGGGGAGGTATGTAATACAACAAGTCTGACATTCGAATATGAAATATATAATGATAGAGAAAAACACTGTGTTGTTACAAATAATTTGTTGGGCCTCTGTGACTTAGTGGTTAGAGCATTACACTCACTTTTGGTCAGCGCAGGTTTGAGTCCTGCTGGAACCTAAGCTAATTTTTGTGAGAAAGTTTGCCAGTTTACGTGCGGAAGGGCAGTGGTCTCTTCCTGGGCACATTGTAACTGGTTCCTCTCCTCCACCATAAAAAACTAGCTGCCTCTATATAATTGAAAAATGTTGTGTGGTATAAAACATTTTTCAAAATTAAAAAAAAAACAACAAATAATTTGTATATTTGTCAGGTGTAAAAGTATGATAAAAATGTAGAATAATGGCATAACAGCTAAGAATTTATACTGTAAATTTAGATATAACAGTCAAGAAAGAGTGTGACAGTCAATAATGAGACATTAATAAAAAAAAAACCTATAAATTTGAATATCTAAGGAATGAAGTTGATTTGTACCAATGTTATATGTTATAACATACCTTGGGGCAGTTTATGCTTTATAAACAATTGAGTTTGACAATAAGTCAAGTTTGCTTTCACGAATCCTTACAAAATTTGTATATGATGTTTGGTTCTTCCACTTCGACCTATCTAAACCTACATAAAATATGGTACCTCACAGGGCATAGTGTCTGTTCATTTTAAAAATGCATTTGCTTATGAATACTAATTAAAAGACATTTTAAACATATTCTAGGTGCAATGCTATGTGGATTGGGTTTTATATCGGCCATAACAGTCAGTTCCTTGGATAAATGGGGTGTGAAGCAACTAGGAGATGAAGAAAATCTGAAAACTGAATCTAAAAATCTGGTAAATTTCTTTATACTGTTTTTTGCATGTTTTGGGTGAGTTTGATTATCATATTGATCATTCTGATTTTTATAAAACATTCTCTCACACTTATAAACCAAGATTTTGTAAATTTATGTGTTAGTGTTTCTGGAAATTCATTGTTTGTTTTTGTAACAGAACATGATGCTTCACTGATTCAGTAAGCTCTGTATTATTATGTTGGTTCTCCAATAGATATTGACAATTTTAATCCATTTAAATCTTAGGGTTTACTACCATAAAACTTAATTATTAATTAAGTTTGAGAATTTTAATAAACTTCCTAAAATTCTTGGTTAAAAAATCTGTTTTGGAAGTGGTCCTAGATTTGAAAGGTATTGGAAGCTTATTTTTAGATGTTAAAGTCACATATTTGGGATGAGGCTACTAAGGCAGGCCACAAAATAACAAATTATCGTAACCCATTTACAGGTTATGCTAAAAGGAATTACTGTTACTTGCAGGTTATGATAGCAGTAATAGAGACTTAAAAATGATATTCATTGAGAATGAAAAGGAGGTTATGTGCTTTGTATTTGTCGTAATTTCCATGTAACCTGAACAATCGTTATTTTGTGGTCTGTAAGATCAGGTATCATGATAGACGTTGAAAAGTCCTGTATGGCATCAGTCCACTGTGTAGTTTCAAGTTTATTTCACTTAACACATATCAGGCAGTATTTCTGTAGTATTGTTACAGTATATTTGTGTTGACATGGCAGGTTTTTATTACCAGTGACTAATGAGCAATATTTTTCTGTTGCAATAGTATTGTGATTCTTACTATTGTGACAGTATTGTCATTGTTAAAATTACTATTGCAATAATATTGTCATTGTTAAAATTACTATTGTGACAGTATTGTCATTGTGATTCTTACTATTGTGACAGTATTGTCATTGTTAAAATTACTATTGTGAAAGTATTGTCATTGTTAAAATTACTATTGTGACAGTATTGTCATTGTTAAAATTACTATTGCAATAATATTGTGATTGTTAAAATTACTATTGTGACAGTATTGTCATTGTTAAAATTACTATTGTGACAGTATTGTCATTGTTAAAATTACTATTGCAATAATATTGTCATTGTTAAAATTACTATTGTGACAGTATTGTCATTGTTAAATTTACTATTGTGACAGTATTGTCATACTGACAAACTATTACAATTACAATATTACAATACTATTGCAATAGCCCAACAATTTTTTAAGTTTATTTTTGTAGATTTTTGTTTATCAATATAAATGTCATAAATTAAGGATTTTTTTATAGTATTAGCAGTTTTGAATACACTTTGTATTGTATCTATTTCACTTTGATTTAACTCAAGGTATTTTTCACTATCAAAAGTCCATCCTGAAATGTCCAAAGAAGTGCATTTCATGTCTCTAAGGAGCTGATTAGCTGTTAACTTGACTATTTTTAAACTATCAAGATTATCACAATATTAGACTATTGGAAATAGTCCTGGCTTGTAATTTTAGCAGTGATGCATTAACATTGAGAGGTGTGCTATCTGGATAAGGTGATGCATTGTGACACCTCTAGTTTTAATACATGATGTTTACAAGATTGTTAGAAATATAGACATTTTTATTTGTATAGTATGATACTGAAATCTATTTAGTTGCATGTCTTTTACCTGTAATATAGTAATTTGAGATATTCTAAAGCACTATATTGCATATATTTTGACATTTACAGAAAGTAACAGACATCAAACATTTCTCCCTGTCGTACTGGCTCCTGGCTTTGACAATCATGTTCTTTTATAATGGTGTGTTTCCTTTTGTCGCAGATGCTAGGTAAGTGTAGTAGAACAGGTGGCCTCTGAAACAAGTAAAACTTCCTGGAAATTTGCTGTGTTTGTGTACTAAAGGCATGAATTTTAGATCCATGGTTCAAATCTATTTTAGATTAAACTACTTAAACTGAGAAAATAACTGCTGTATCCTCAAGAAACTTGGCATTTGATTCTAAATCATCAGACATGACAGATATTCAGATATACATAAACATAGGTTTTATTTCAGAAAAGATGTATGAGAATAAATCTTAAAGTTAATTGAGGTAAATAACTCAGTAGATCAGACATTGTACTTGTGAGTATTGCAATCCCTTGTTGATGTAGGTTTTCCTAGCCCACTCATACCTCAACAGACCAGACATTATACTTGTGAGTATTGCAATCCCTGGCTTATGTTGGTTTACCTAGCCCACTCATACCTCAGCAGACCAGACATTGTACTTGTGAGTATTGCAATCCCTTGTTGATGTTGGTTTTCCTAGATACTTCAGCAGACCAGACATTGTACTTGTGAGTATTGCAATCCCTGGCTTATGTTGGTTTTCCTAGCCCACTCATACCTCAACAGACCAGACATTGTACTTGTGAGTATTGCAATCCCTGGCTTATGTTGGTTTTCCTAGCCCACTCATTCCTCAACAGACCAGACATTGTACTTGTGAGTATTGCAATCCCTGGCTTATGTTGGTTTACCTAGCCCACTCATACCTCAGCAGACCAGACATTGTACTTGTGAGTATTGCAATCCCTTGTTGATGTTGGTTTTCCTAGCCCACTCATACTTCAGCAGACCAGACATTGTACTTGTGAGTATTGCAATCCCTGGCTTATGTTGGTTTTCCTAGCCCACTCATACCTCAACAGACCAGACATTGTACTTGTGAGTATTGCAATCCCTGGCTTATGTTGGTTTACCTAGCCATACCTCAGCAGACCAGACATTGTACTTGTGAGTATTGCAATCCCTTTGATGTTGGTTTTCCTAGCCCACTCATACCTCAACAGACCAGACATTGTACTTGTGAGTATTGCAATCCCTTGTTGATGTTGGTTTTCCTAGCCCACTCATACCTCAGCAAACCAGACATTGTACTTGTGAGTATTGCAATCCCTGGCTTATGTTGGTTTACCTAGCCCACTCATACCTCAGCAGACCAGACATTGTACTTGTGAGTATTGCAATCCCTTGTTGATGTTGGTTTTCCTAGCCCACTCATACTTCAGCAGACCAGACATTGTACTTTATTGCAATCCCTGGCTTATGTTGGTTTACCTAGCCCACTCATACCTCAACAGACCAGACATTGTACTTGTGAGTATTGCAATCCCTTGTTGATGTTGGTTTTCCTAGCCCACTCATACCTCAGCAAACCAGACATTGTACTTGTGAGTATTGCAATCCCTGGCTTATGTTGGTTTTCCTAGCCCACTCATTCCTCAACAGACCAGACATTGTACTTGTGAGTATTGCAATCCCTGGCTTATGTTGGTTTACCTAGCCCACTCATACCTCAGCAGACCAGACATTGTACTTGTGAGTATTGCAATCCCTTGTTGATGTTGGTTTTCCTAGCCCACTCATACTTCAGCAGACCAGACATTGTACTTGTGAGTATTGCAATCCCTGGCTTATGTGGTTTTCCTAGCCCACTCATACCTCAACAGACCAGACATTGTACTTGTGAGTATTGCAATCCCTGGCTTATGTTGGCCCTAGCCCACTCATACCTCAGCAGACCAGACATTGTACTTGTGAGTATTGCAATCCCTTGTTGATGTTGGTTTTCCTAGCCCACTCATACCTCAACAGACCAGACATTGTACTTGTGAGTATTGCAATCCCTTGTTGATGTTGGTTTTCCTAGCCCACTCATACCTCAGCAAACCAGACACTGTACTTGTGAGTATTGCAATCCCTGGCTTATGTTGGTTTACCTAGCCCACTCATACCTCAGCAGACCAGACATTGTACTTGTGAGTATTGCAATCCCTTGTTGATGTTGGTTTTCCTAGCCCACTCATACTTCAGCAACATTGTACTTGTGAGTATTGCAATCCCTGGCTTATGTTGGTTTACCTAGCCCACTCATACCTCAACAACCCCATTGTACTTGTGAGTATTGCAATCCCTTGTTGATGTTGGTTTTCCTAGCCCACTCATACCTCAGCAAACCAGACATTGTACTTGTGAGTATTGCAATCCCTGGCTTATGTTGGTTTTCCTAGCCCTATCATACCTCTTGTGAGTATTGCATATATTTTACAAAATAGTGATATTTCTATTAATGATGTTTCATGCCTTTAAACAAATGAATGCATAGATATCTTGCTTTCATAGAATTGCTCACAGGCATACATACAAACTGTTCTCTCATATAGACCTTAAATTATTTTACATCTCTAAGCCAAACTTTCCTGGAAGCTCTCTGAACTGTTATCATTAATGCCAACTGATATGAAACTCCTATCATGACTAAAGCTTGTGGAAGAAATTCTTATGGATAACATACAGTCTTATGTTTATACATGGTACTTGTACATCTATATATTGATACAGATAGCTTCCATAAATATATTGAGTCATTTTTACATAAGAGCTCAATGTTAGGGAAAAAATGAAGTGGAACAAATACTTGCTTTACATATTTATGCATTCAGAGTTTTAAAAGTTTAAGAAATTTTAGTATGTTTTAAGGCATCAATTATTCAACCCCTAACCTTACTAGCAATATTTAGTAAATTACTGCCAATCTATGCTTTCTTATGGAGTTGACAATTTTATCAATACATTTGTATATTGTTTTTTTTTTCTTTTCAGTGAATTCATTCACCAGAAATATTCTATGCCAAAGACATCATCTTCCTATATTGCCGGTGCAGTTTACGATGCCTCTATGATATTATCTCCATTTTTGGGTAGACTTATTGTAAGTATTTTGAAAGTAAACATTTTTAGAGAGTCATATAATTATATCAGTGATTTGTATCTTCTTTATTTTCATTTTTCACTGTGGTTGACATATTTTTCATTTTGATAGGTAGGTTGACATATTTTTCATTTTGATAGGTAAACATAAAACATATGCATATCCATTTCTGTTATGCCTATCATTGAAAAATCAATTGCACTGAAGGAAACATAGATTTGACTTTTTGTATAAAATTTCTTCATAATTACAAAAATTGTTACAATATTTATGTATCACAGAGATTTTACCTTCTCAGTTTGATAACGAACAAGAAATATTACCAAGATAGTGTATGCATTAAAGATTTATCTCTATAATCATGTTTGACATTTGTGTTTGTTGTTGTAATACCCAAATTCATATCGTCTATGATAAACCTGTCACTTATTGTATATTGTAGATTGATATCGTAGTCTCTTTTATATCCTTATTTAGTGTATTTGTCTTTTTTTAGGACACAATTGGTAAACGTGGCATTCTAGCCTTTGTATGTGCTCTTCTTACAATTCCTGTATTTGGAATTTTGGCTTTCACCACATGGTATCCATTGATAGCCACATTGTGGTTAGGCATTACCTACTCATTTGCTGCTGTAAGTATGAAGTTATTTATATCTGGCTTTATAGATCTGAAATGAGTTTTGTGAATCTTTCTCAATGTAATCATCAACAATGTGTGAATCTTTGTCAATGTTATCATAAAAAAATGTAGGAATCTTTGTCAATTTTATTGTCATCTTTGTGTGAATTTTGTCAGTGCTATTGTCAACAGTGTTCCACAGTGTTTTTAAAAGGAACAAATATTGAGTTTTTAATTTTTTATCAGACCCATTGGACATTTTGGGATATTTTTCATGAATTATACTCTATATGATGTAAAAAATGACTTTACTAATGACAGTCCACTCGTTCTTTTTGTTTTAGGCAAGTATGTGGCCATCCATACCCCTTGTTGTGAGTCAGGCTACAATTGGAACAGCTATGGGACTTACAACTTCAATACAGATGATTGGTATTGGCATTTCAAACTTAGTGGTTGGACAGATATTAGGAAAAAATCAGAAGTTAGCATAATTTTCATATATATATATATAACACTTATACTTCCTAATAAGGAAATTTCTTATTTATCTATCATGTATATGACCAGTAGCATATATAACACTTATACTTCCTAATAAGGAAATCTCTTATTTATCTATCATGTATATGACCAGTAGCATATATAACACTTATACTTCCTAATAAGGAAATTTCTTATTTATCTATCATGTATATGACCAGTAGCATATATAACACTTATACTTCCTAATAAGGAAATTTCTTATTTATCTATCATGTATATGACCAGTAGCATATATAACACTTATACTTCCTAATAAGGAAATTTCTTATTTATCTATCATGTATATGACCAGTAGCATATATAACACTTATACTTCCTAATAAGGAAATTTCTTATTTATCTATCATGTATATGACCAGTAGCCTGCTATGGTGTGATACTATCTTTAATATTTAACACAAGAATATTTTTTTTCTGTTTGAGGTAAATATCCATCATCTCATGGTTGATCTAAAAAGTCTCAAAAATTGTGTTCTATATAGCTGGCAATAGCAATAGCCTGTTACTGGACCTAGCCGGTTACTGGTCCCCAACCAGTAGGGTTGGTAGGTAGGGAAAATATTTTATTGCAAAAAAGTATTTATTTGTCTTTCCTAAAAATCATAATTCAACAGCAAGCAGTCACAGTTTAAACTTAAAATATTTTAAAGACACGATTCAAATGCTAATAAAAATAAAAATTGTGTTTCCATAAAAACTGATAAATTCCAGATTTTATTTTTCCAATCTGATGTCAAAAAATGTTTGAGATTGGGGCCAAAAACAAGATTGGTTGGGTAACTGGAAAAACACATATTTTATGTTGGCCTAAATTACATTTTATATATATATTTGTTCTTAGCTAAATCCTGTCAATACGTGAAATTGTCAAAATATCAGCCATTGTTATTGGGCAGTCTGACTGTAGGCCTACAGGATATGGTCAGCAGAATTGTGAAATTCACAAGCCCTATGCCGGGGCTTTTGTAGAGCAAGAACTGATACAACTGTGTTAGCCTTATATTCAACTTTGATATTCTGCATAACACAAATACTTTCTTTGATCATCATAATCATATATGGGTAAATGGTTCTACTATGAGAAGTAATGCTACTGGCCATTTTGTGATTTTATATGACAAACAGGTATGTAGGTCTCCCAGAGAAGTAAGAGATAGACCAAAATCTCGTTATGATGTTAGCTAGTCCCAGAGTCTCTGTGTCACAGACAGCAGACGACAGAACTCAGTCAATAGCATGTGTGACCCTTGGCTCAGTTTTTTATCAAGCCGAGTTCAACCTTGGCTCAGTTTTTTTTGTTATCACATTTTTAAGCCGAGTTCAACTCCTGTCCATAACTCCATATGTACATAGAGACTGTCACTGATTTGTTAAATTTTACATTTTTCAGTCTGTTTTGAGAAAATTCAAATTTATTGCAATATCAGTAAAATTGTCTCAGTTACTCATTTTCTATTGTTGTAGATTACCGGTACCTGAAATATTGAGGAGATGGAAGTTTGTGATGATTTTCTTATTAGCCAATTCTCTAGCTTGTGTCGCAACAACAATTTTCTTGAATATAAATGACAAAAGAAAGGTAAGTATAGTTTAACATGTTTCATTGTTGATTTTCATCATTCAAATTTTCAAACGAAGCTTCAGTGTATAGTAAGAATTCTTGTTTGTTTACAGCTTGTCCGTGGGAACACAATTGAGGTCTTATATTGAAGAAAGTGAAAAACGAGAAAATCATGTTTCTTTCCCAATATTATTACAATGTGTTTAAATCATACATGAACATACACCAAATGCACAAATTTTATTCTAAATCTTGACCCCACTTAGTGGAGTAAATATTTGGCTACTTGAATGGGATCTTAATTGACCCTGTTAATAGAAATAGTCATATATCTTGAAAAGTACTGAAATATTTTCCCTAAAAATATTTTTTCCTGTCCCTTGTGTCAATACAAGTTTAATGGTGCATTGCATTTGGGAATTGGCCCTCGAGTGGTTTGAGCCTTTATTTCATAATATCTTGAAAACCATTTAAATCCCTTGTCACAAGTTTAGGTATATTTTGTGCCCACGCACAAGTTCACAATTTATAGCTCTTCACTGGATCATAACGGGTCCAAGCAAAGTTTGTATTTCCTCACCGATCACCAAAAAATGGTTTCAAAGATTGGGGACATGTATTGTTCATTTTAATTCAGTTTCTCAATGTATTTTGATATCATCAGTCCCCCATCGGTTCCAGGGGTGGGGGACCACAGTTTTGTGATGTCTCAATCTGTCCTTTTGCTTTGTCCAGGCCATATTTTCCCCATTTGTTTTAACTAGTTATGAATTTATCTAGCTATCAAATGTTGTGTGTCCTGTATGCATCCTTTATTGTTTAATGTTTGTTAAAAATAGTGAGCCTTGCAATACATCTGTTTCCACATATTACTATATTTTGTGATTTGTTTGTTGTCTTTTATTTAAAATCTTGTTTTTGTTTACAGGGAGGTATATTAAATATTAGTAGGAAAGAGAAACTAGTGCGAGATAATCGTCAGCGACAGGATAAGTTAGCTGATGCTGATGAAGTAGATGAACCCGATGAAAGAGATCCTCTTTTGTCCAAAAGAGGCAGACATAGTATTAATTAAAACATTGACTTGACCTTGATTGACAAATCTGTGATATGAAGCTATGAATTCAGAATGATATTCATTATTATATTTGTAATATGTGAGACTATTTTGTTGAACAAAAATTGATCATGTGATACAACTAGTTCACTTACAGATACAAAACTTGGTACTTTATTTGAAAGATGATTTTTCTAGAATTTAGATATGTTCTGTTATCTGTATCATCTCTTCATGTGTTGTTGTTAGATTTCACCTGAGCCAATATAGAGTTTCAATTTGTTTTTTAGTTTTTTGTCTGTCAATTTTAAGCTTGTTTTAACCTTAATGATAGTTAAAAGACAAACCATTATCATGTTTTTTTGCCTCCACAATGAATGGCGGAGCATTCTGTTTTACCCCTTCTATCATCCTGAATGTAGGATTCCTGTTTATATGATAGAACTTCCCTTACAGTATTTGAGTTCAAACCTATTTTCTTTAACAGAATGTTCACTTTTATAACAGAAATGTGCTTATCATTATAATTTGGGCTTTCATCAATTTTCTAGCATTTTGTCAGTTTTGGTGAAATGTCAGTCTGAGCTGACATGTATGGATTTATCTGTATAACACCTCTTACAGTATTTGAATAACATTTGATGTAATATTGGACTCATCCATGCTGAAATTTGGTGTGATATTGCATGTATTGAACTCATCCACACTGAAATTTGATGTAATATTGGGCTCCTCCACACTGTGTTCCACATCTCGCAGTTACTGTTATGAAATGTACTTGGAGTCACTTACATTGCATGAGAAGTTGTGCATCATTTGTCTGTCAGACATGGTCTGAATTTGATGAAATGTATTTTAATCCTCTTAATCCAGAGAGTGGAGGGTATGTTGTGGCAACCATTTTAGTTTTACTTATTTTACATAGATGTAATGCCTACATATAGTCCTTTGTATTTTTATATAAACTGTGCCACTGTCTCAAACATTGTCTATTGTTTACATGTGACAATCATTTACATTGTTTCTACTGTTTCAATTGTGTCATGGTCCGTATAATGTCTAGATATGTTCAGTAGCAGTGTATCCACTGTGTCATGGCCTGTCTAATGTCTAGATATGTTCAGTAGCAGTGTATCCACTGTGTCATGGTCTGTATAATGTCTGGATATGTTAAGTAGCAGTGTATCCACTGTGTCATGGCCTGTCTAATGTCTAGATATGTTCAGTAGCAGTGTATCCACTGTGTCATGGTCTATATAATGTCTAGATATGTTCAGTAGCAGTGTATCCACTGTGTCATGGCCTGTCTAATGTCTAGATCTGTTCAGTAGCAGTGTATCCACTGTGTCATGGTCTGTTTAATGTCTGGATATGTTCAGTAGCAGTGTATCCACTGTGCCATGGTCTGTATAATGTCTGGATATGTTCAGTAGCAGTGTATCCACTGTGCCATGGTCCGTATAATGTCTAGATATGTTCAGTAGCAGTGTATCCACTGTGTCATGGTCCGTATAATGTCTGGATATGTTCAGTAGCAGTGTATCCACTGTGCCATGGTCTATATAATGTCTGGATATGTTAAGTAGCAGTGTATCCACTGTGCCATGGTCTGTTTAATGTCTGGATATGTTCAGTAGCAGTGTATCCACTGTGCCATGGTCTGTATAATGTCTGGATATGTTCAGTAGCAGTGTATCCACTGTGTCATGGTCTGTATAATGTCTGGATATGTTCAGTAGCAGTGTATCCACTGTGTCATGGTCTGTATAATGTCTGGATATGTTCAGTAGCAGTGTATCCACTGTGTCATGGCCTGTATAATGTCTAGATATGTTCAGTAGCAGTGTATCCACTGTGTCATGGCCTGTATAATGTCTGGATATGTTCAGTAGCAGTGTATCCACTGTGTCATGACCTGTCAAATGTCTGGATATGTTCAGTAGCAGTGTATCCACTGTGTCATGGTCTATATAATGTCTAGATATGTTCAGTAGCAGTGTATCCACTGTGTCATGGTCTGTATAATGTCTAGATATGTTCAGTAGCAGTGTATCCACTGTGTCATGGTCTGTATAATGTCTGGATATGTTCAGTAGCAGTGTATCCACTGTGTCATGGTCTATATAATGTCTAGATATGTTCAGTAGCAGTGTATCCACTGTGTCCATGGTCTGTATATAATGTCTAGATATGTTCAGTAGCAGTGTATCAACTGTGTCCATGGTCTGTGTATATATGTTCTGGATATGTTCAGTAGCAGTGTATCCACTGTGTCATGGTCTGTATAATGTCTGGATATGTTCAGTAGCAGTGTATCCACTGTGTCATGGTCTGTATAATGTCTAGATATGTTTAGTAGCAGTGTATCCACTCTGTCATGACCTGTCAAATGTCTGGATATGTTCAACAGTTGTGTTTCCACCATGCCATGATATGCCCTATATATACACATACAGCAGATGTGTTCAGGAACATGCTAACATTCACCCACAGTTATTATTGTTTTAATTGTTTATGTGGTTTTGTAATTAGTAGTCTGTCTAGCAAATTAACTCTACTGCATGCCCAACAACATATTTTTTCAGTGTCAATACATGTTACCATAAATAGTTAAGTTCTGACACTTGGCTATATTTCTTAAGTACATTCCATTGTTAAACATCATATACTCACAATTTCATAGAATCACCAATGCAATTTCCAGATTGTTTCTGATAATCTTCTGTGTGATCAGATTTGGTGGACAATATGTGATAGCTGATTCTCATTAGTTGCAATTTGTGTTACTTTGATATTTGTTTGAAGTGTTAGGTGTGTTTGTCTGTATTGTACATGTGCTAGAGCCTTTGACATGTTCATTACTTGATATGTTCATTATTTTACACTTTCATTATTTTATATTTTCACTGTTTGATAGGAGCCTCCGTGGCCGATTGGGTACAGCACCATTAAAAAACTGATGCCATCATATAACTGAAAAATTGTTGATTGTGGCGTAAAACCACATCATAATCAAATCACTATTTGATATGTTTATTATTTGATATCTTCATTTTTTGACATGTTCATTATTTGACATCTTCATTATTTGATATCTTCATTATTTGACATGTTCATTATTTGATATCTTCATTCTTTGATATCTTCATTATTTGATATCTTCATTATTTGAAATCTTCATTATTTGAAATCTTCATTCTTTGATGTGTTCATAATCTTTTATGTTTATAATTTGATATCTTCATTTTTTTATCACTGTTAATATGTTCATTATGTGACATAATCATTAATATCGAGTATCAGTATTCCAGTATTTAACTATAATAAACAGGAATTTAGATTTGGCAAGTCTGTTGGCAACATTCTTCAGATAACTTGAGTTTGTATTTTTAAATTTGGTATTTGTTTCTTAGCAACATTCAATTTCTTTTCAAATCTTTTGAATGGCTTTTGGGTGATGTAGTGTTTCCCAAAGACATCTTATTCTTACTGATAATGATGAATGATTTTCTGGTGAGTTACATGTAAATGACGCAAATCATCTACATTGAAAGTTTTCTAGAATAAGGCCCACTTTATCACACACAAAAGTGACTTGAAGTGATGCTCAGATAACCTCAAGTGAGACATTAATATACGTTCTCTAAAATAAGGTTCACTATATCATATATAAAAATAAGTTGAAGTGAAGATAACCTCAAATGTGATATTTATATGTTTTCTAGAATGAGGTCCACTATATCATAAGTAAATTGAAGTGAAGATAACGTCGGGCATGATATTTATATAAGTTTTCTACAATAAGGCCCACTATATCATAAATAAAAAAAAAGTTTAATTGAAGATTATCATATATAAAAGTATGAAGATAACCTTGGGTGTGATATTTATATATGTTTTCTACAATAAGGCCCAATACATCATATATAAAAGTATTAAGATAACCTCGGATATGATATTTATATACGTTTTCTACAATAAGGCCCACTATATCATATATAGAAGTAACTTGAAGTGAAGCACAGGAATTTTTCAAACTTGTTATACAGAGTGATGTATACAAATATATAAAGTAATGATTTGAGCCAGTGCAATTTACGTTATTATTGTATGTGTTATTCATGTATCTACATTATTCATTATCATTTTATTATGGTAAATAATTTTTACAGTATAGGTAAAAATTAACATTGTACAATTTCAAATTTCAATAGATACTTCAAAAATAAAATAATATAATAAATTTTGTAAGGACTAAGTTTACACTACAGAAATCAGTGGTATTATAAATGTGATGAAACAACAACCAATCAACAACAAATACACTAGTGATGTTGAAAGCTCACTTTAGCATATGTGTTACCATTATTAAAACTGTTGAAACATATACATGACCAGTCTTTTTTTTTTAGAAAAATATAAAGGCATTTGAAGGTAAGAGATATACCACTTTGTTGAATTTACCTATTCTATGTTTTTGATATTGTGTCTTAACTTGAAAGCAAGGTATGTTTTGAAGTAAAAAGTCATTTGGTTAATTATACAGAGAGACAAATACTTTGTTTTAAATATGTAAAGAGATACAGATATTTTGTGTTAAATGTGTAGATATTTGAATTATGTAAATAAATATTTTATTTTGTTATAAATACAATGATATTGAATGACGCCATGAGATCATTTATGATGAAGTTGTTTTTCTGCCTTTCATTCTACAAGTAAAAGTTTGAAAACAACAAATCAATAAAAAGTTTATTATATAATGATGTTAGCTGTGTAAATGATTAAGTAAAATGTTGGTTACAAGTGTATGCTGTTCAGAAATATCTATCTTTCAAACAGAAATCTAGATACGTGTTTACACTTGGATATACACTTTTATATCTTAAAGAAAACCTCAAATAATGTGTATTGAACCTTTATAGATATAAAAAAGCATTGAGAATATTCATAATTATAGTTCAAGAAGGATGAGATTATTGTGTCTAAAATAATTTAATGATGAGGTTTCCTTAAGTTATCTACATGGGGGATTTGGCAGTCCGCGCACAGGAGATTATATATTTTTTATTCTCAAACTGCTATGTGAGACTTTTGTCTCTTATGATATGAAGTAAACTGTCATTTCAATGTGTCCAAAGTTAAAAGTGCAATTTTAGATCTTAGTATGAAAAAGTAAAAGTAGCTAAATTCTCATTTAAATTATTGACCTTTTGATTACTTCATTTACTTACGAGTATTTAGAGTTCTTTGTAAAGGTTGTGACCAAGGCACAATAGTTTAGCAGACGTTCCCTGAATCTGTATCGTCTGACCTGCCTCTAATACACGCCCGTCAAAGAGACATCCAGCTATAGGAAAATAGGAAAAATCATAATGTTAAGATGTTTTAACACAAATACAATCTCTTAGTGAAAAGAAAATGAAATTATAAGCTTATTTGAGTCCATATAAAACGGCCGATTAAGGAAGCTTTTACATGGTTACCAAGATAAAGAGTTAAAGTGGGCAATCTTGTCAGCTGTATTGGAACATCAATGTTGTTTACTTCACAAATTATTGAGTGCTAATTAAAGTTAAGAAAATAATAACTGATGTTTTTATATTAAACAAACATAATCATACTTTGACCATCGACAGTTCGTTTTGTTTCACAATTTCCACTGAAAATAAATTAATGTATACCATTAATAGTATGAACAAGTAAAACATTGGGAAACTAGGTATAAATACAGAATTTATCAAAAACATCTATATTTGGCGTTTGAAAAAAAGTTTAATTGCGATGATGCATGTGACCTTCAACATATCCTTATATATCTCCAAACGTGCACAGAGAAGGAAATAAAGGAGGTTTAGGATGAGGTGTTGTCGTGGCCGTCACTGTAAAATACGTCCCAGAGGTCAAAATTTGTGGCATTAAACTTATAGCTGATTAAGTAACCATAGTGAAATGACAGAAAATAGAATTAGAATAAAGAAGTGATATAAGTTTGTTACGCCAGATTACAAAAGGAATGAAATAGATGGGAATATCGATAAATGTTACTTACTACAAAGGTGTAATCGGTCCAAGATTATTGTTTCCTAGACACGTCATTCTACCAAGACAATGTTGGATTTCTATATCTTCTCCTGTTGCATATACTCGTCCGTCAAATAGACAACCACCTGTGAATTGATGTTGATTAGTTATTTTGTATTTACTTAATGATAATTAGAAAGTTATATGAAAATAAAACGATTTAGTGATCAGATTACATATCAAACGTACACTTCAATCAAAATATGAAACATGGTTATAAATGTTATCGGTATGTTACTATCTTCACAAAGATTTGTTATCATTATACATTATACCTCTCTTAAACAAACTTAAGTGAAAAATAAATCTAAGATCTGTAGAAAATATAAATAAAATGTATACGGACAACCCAACTGGAAAATAGATTTATCAAATCTATTTAAAAGATAGATATAACGTAAGTGATTATGCTAGTGTAAAATATGCATGTTCTCATCAAAAATGGAATTATATATCTTTTAAAACCATTGCAAAAGTATGAACTCGACCACACTGATAACAAACCACATTTTACTCGGATGTAAATATGTCCAGCGTACATTGTATGCTTTGTCGGGTTATCAATTCTTCCTTTCTGTAACGTATCCATCTTCCATGGTAAACTCATACCCCAGAGGTAAGATACCTCAGAAATATCAACTACAATTATGTTTTTGGGTGAAACAATTAATCAGTCTACGCATTTGTCTTTCATTTGGCCGTTTACCAAGTTTATATGGTATTCTTGTGGATGTTGCGTATTTAGAATGCTTTATATCTAGCTATTTCTAAAAAAAAAAAGTGAGTTACCTTGAATTAGCATTGGATAATTAGATGTTTTATAGGCACATACATTGTTTATCATTATGGATTAGAAGTTGAGAATTCACAACACGATTTTCAGCTTTTCTAAAATAAAAACCGCCAGTTGATATACAGGTATTATAACAATAACGATTAAGTTTATCAAGACAAGACTTACTTTGGCCATCATATGATCTGGTCTGTCTGTCCCCTGGACATTCACCGCTGTAAAATATGTCAGTATTTTATTGCACTTCGAAAAATCCGAGTGTGTTAATTTTTTTAAAAGGAGATGTTGAAAGCGTTATTTAACTAGTTTTAAACAAAATTTCATTAATTTTTTTTTCAACCGAAAGGTTTCCGTCAACTAAAAATATCCATCTCTTTTTTAAAAATGCACCCCAAATAAGACTTACTTTAAGAATACCTCGATTAAACCTAAGAATGCTGAAAATCTTGAGTAATAGGCCTTACTTATCTACATATTTCTACGTCAAGGTAATTCAATATAACAAAAAAAACGGGCAAATAACATTGTGATCGAACGCACGCGTGTTTACTGATTTTACAGGCGTTTTTTATTTAGGGCTTTCTTAAAGTTTTAAAAGTGAAACTTACAACAGAGGTGTAATAGATGTGTAAAGATTGTTTCCAAGACAAGTCATTTCACCTAGACATCCTCTGAAAATAACTTTTTCATTTGTTTGGTAAACTGTTCCATCAAACAAACATCCACCTGAAAACAGTAAAACGAAATAAATTGTCTTCTGACAGAAATAAAACTCTTGAACCAAGACCAGAATATTGTGAAATATATTACTAGTCTGTGGGTGAACAATGTGAGTATCTCCAGTACGTTCATGGGACATCAAGTCTATCGATGTTATAAATGGATATTTTATTATGAATGGAGATCTTTTTATTTTAAGACAAAATTCATCTATTATTTAATTTTTTAAAATATATTTCTTATTAATGTCAAAGCTATTTATTTATGTGTACTGTATATTAATATATCCTACAGAGAAAATATAAAGTTTATATAAAATGAAGCTGCATGATCATGTCCACATTAACGAATCATAAGGATGATCTCGTACAAATATATTCTAATTAAGATCAACTTACTTTGTCCATCATTAGATCTTTTGTTTGGACAAACACCACTGTAAAATAGACATTTTACACCAGTAGACATTTAAATATAAGGTTAAATTATAGTGACTAATGAAATCAAACAATAACCATGTTATTCATGAAAGTAGCATGCTGGGCAAACATCTTGAACTCAGTTTTGTGATTATAAAATTACATTATTCAAGTGTTGAACTATTCTACATTTTCCATATACACAATAACAATAAACAAATGGGCCTTAACGGTCACCTGAGAAAAATTTCAGGTTTGGCTAAACTTGGTCCACTGGTTCTTGAGAAGTCAAAAATGTCTAAAATTTGACAAAAACTTATACTTTTTGTCAAAAACACGAAAAATCCACTAAAAGGGGAAATAACTCCCAAAAGGGGTGACCTGACAATTCCCGTTCTATTGACTTTTTTATAGATCTTTGCTTGCTGAAATATTTGCTTTTTTCACTTTTATTCTACTTATACGTTTCAAGATAATGTCAAAAAAATAAAAAAAACATATAAAAACCACTTAATACGGGGAGATAACTCCCATAAGGAGGGACCTGACAATTTCGGCATTATTGACTTTTTTGTAGGTCTTCGCATGCTGAACATTTCTGCTTCTCTCACTTTTACTTTACCTATAATATTTTTCAAGATAATGTCAAAAAACATAAAAAAAAAAAAAATGAAAAATCCACCTAAAAGGGGAAATAATTTCCATTAGGAGGGACCTGAAAATTTCGGGCCTACTGACTTTTTTGTAGATCTTTGCAAGCTGAACATTTTTGCTTCTTTCACTTTTACACTACCTAGAATACTTTTCAAGATAATGTCAAAACATCCAAAAACATGGAAAATTCACAAAAAGGGAAATAAGTCCCATAAGGGGCAACCCGACAATTTAAGCCCTATTGACTGTTTTGTAGATCTTTGCTGAACATTTTTGCTTCTTTCACTTTTACTCTACCTATTATACTTTTCAAGATAATGTCCAAAAAAACATCAAAATCATGAAAAATTCACAAAAAGGAGAAATAACTTACATATGGGTCGATCCGACAATTTCCACCAAAATTTAATAATTGTAGATTTTTGCAGGCCGCTCAATTTAAGGTTAAGATTTTTCCTCTAGCTTTCATAATTTTGGAGATACATGTATTAAATCAAAAATATCTGCTGACTCCTTCGTTCTATATTTAGCCATGACCGCTATGTTTGGCCCTAGCTCCTTTTCATCGGCAAACTTTATGCGACTTTACATAGTTATACTTCCTGTCAAGTTTGGTTCAAATTGGTCTAATGGTTATTTAGAAGTAGTCAAACATGTTGAAATTTTACAAAAGAAACATGTTTTCCTTTTACTTAGGTGCCTGTGACATTGAATTTTGACTCCATGACCTTGAAATTGTCAAAATGATCCTCAGATAATTGACCTATCGCCAAATGTCTGACACGTGACTCTCCATGTGCGTTTTTTGACGTTATTCGATTGTGACGTCATAATCACACATACGCTTGACGGACCATTTGATTGTGACGTCATAATGGAAAAGTTTGCCAAAAGGTGCCGTGTCGGGCATTTGGCGATATGTCAATTCCTAACAACTTTCTCATATATCTTTGTATAACAAAAAGTCGATCAGTTTCTAGTTGTTAGACAATTTATAATACAATTGTACCATGTGTCACTGAAGCGTCCCCTAGTGGTTCGTTTATAAACAGATTTCAATTTCGTTCGCAAATTTTATAGATATTGACTCAGTTATCATGCATACAAAATCAATGGTTCAT
This sequence comes from Atrina japonica, assembly GCA_030159075.1. NCBI lineage: Eukaryota > Metazoa > Mollusca > Bivalvia > Pterioida > Pinnidae > Atrina > Atrina japonica. Next base: position 766,884 of record BROG01000332.1, on the reverse strand, counting down.
GAGAAGAAGATTTTAAAAGATGTACCCAGTTTTTGGCCCTTTTTGGTCCCTTTTACGGCCCCTATTGGTCCAATCCCTTTTTCATTTGCAAACGTTATGCGGCTTCACATGGGGATGCTATATGCCAAGTTTGGTTAAAATTCGCGTACTGGTTCTTGAGAAGAAAATGTGACGACACACGACGCACGCCGGACAAAAATCGATCGCAACAGGTCACCATGAGCTTTCAGCTTTCTAAAAATAAAGCTAAACTTTGAGCTTCTTTGGCCTTGTAGTTAGAGCATTGCACTTTAAACTATCGTCCTTTACCTTTAGTTACTGTAGATTCGGGTCTCTCTTAGATCCATGCTCAAAATGAGTATGCCATTACTTGCAAGTAGACTGACTCCGGGTACATTTGTAAACATGTTTCAATCACGAGTAAAACAAATAAAAAACTGAAATTTCAATTACTGTCTAAGTAAATGTGACCCTTGTTTTAGGCGTGTCATAGAAAGTCTTCAGGAATTGTTAACATACCCCCACTGCTGTAGATTCCCGAGATTATTATTTCCTAAGCACGTCATTGCGCCTAAACATTTTCCTATAACTATCTGTTGCCCTCCATCATACAGTCGTCCATCAAACAAACACCCAGCTGTAAAGATGACGAAAATTGTACCAAGTTCAAAGATGGCAATATCAAGGAAAGAAGAATTTAATCGGGTTAAATCCAGGCTCTAGATATTGTCAAGATAATACAATAAATGTTCAACATAATATACCGCTGCAATTTTGAAAATATGTTAATATCAATGTTTTGGAAGATGAATGTAGAGGAAATGTGGAAAATAAAGATGTTTATTATTATCAATTTTCTTATTCTTAGATACAAATTATAAGTCATTTCTATTTTACAACATTTTCTAATCATAACAGAGCTCAACATGTTATTATCAATTATCAAACATAATCTAAAATAACTCCTCGAATACCTTGTTCACTTAACACAAAGGGCACTAAGGCGGACAAGACGATCAGGAACATGGTGCTGGTCCTAGGTTTTTTCACAGCAAGTTGTCAACTACACTTTCCCGGGAAATGTGACTTGGCAAATTCTCAAGAAGATATAAAAACTATGGGTTTATGTAAGAAGAATCTCACGTGTCAAAGCACGCTAGTTTGTGTTCCATCGGGGATAGGGGAACTATTTATGTCCAGATCTGAGGTGATTGACAAGATAGATAAGACACGACGATCATACTTAAACTATGTCCGTTTCTTTGACATTTATAGGTTTTAGTTAACATCGGAATGCTCAAAAAGTAAAATGTCTGTTTATTAGCTTGATAAATAACATAATTAATGTAATTAATATAATTAATGTAAGCTACAGGCAAACGATTACTGATGGTACAACTTGCTATATAACAGTATTGAAAATCTTAGCACAGCATTTACATCTACTGATAGAAGTTATGTAAGATATACATGTCTATGATGGAATTAAGAATCAGTAACATAAATAGATACGACCAAACATCTTAAATATCCCAATTTGAATCAAATATTGTACATTAAGTCAAAAGACAAAATTCCTAAAACGTAGTTACAGTAATTTACAATAACTGCAGCCATATTGGTTGATTGGCAATATAGGTCATACGTACAACTTCATATGGTACTGCGTTTCACTCATATAATCACATCCTTCTAAATCATGTACCGGTATCACGCTCTTTTGGTAATTATCGGCTACCATTTTATATTGGATACACAAACTTGGTTGACTTTGACTTTTAGTTCATTTGGGATACATCGCATTCACAGGCATATTAAAATTGTCATTATTGATTGACAAAATGTCGGTATATAAAGACCACAGCCTGCTTTTGATTCAGAAGCTTTGGAATGAAGTCTGCTTCATATGAAGAAGGAAAAGGTTGAAATTTTAAAAGAACACATATTTTAGTAACCACATATACTGTTTATTTTGGTGTAAAAACATATCCGTTTAAAAAATGGCCAAATCTGAAAAACCATGTATTGTCTAAAATAGGGCCAAAACAACCAAAGTATATACAAATTTTATGTAGGAATAATAAAGTTTCAGGGAGAATATATGATTCATTTATAAAATATCAAACCAAAATCTGACCAGAAGTGTGAATGGGAGTTACATCCTGAAAAGTTTGACTGGAAAACTATAAACTTACAGATATTCAAGTGTTCAAGGATATAAAGTTAGTTTGGTTCCAGTAGAGGATAACCCACAGAATATTTTTTACAAATGAATTTTTACATTCAATCAAAATTATAGATAGCCCATTATGCTCTTTCTGTAATAATGAAAATGAAACGCTTATACATATTTTTCTAATGTGAACATATACAGTTATTATGGGGCATGTTACAAAATTGGATTAACACTACAACTAATAAAATGCTTACATTTTCTTTGAAAGAGGTCATATTTCTAAAATTGGACACAAATTCTAGAGCCCTTAATATCACCCTTATGCTTGTTAAACTATATATATTTGCCAAAAGATTTAAAAATAAAAAAATTAACTTTGTAGAGTTAAAAATGAACTTAAAATCATACTAGGAAACAGAAAAATACATTTTTATGACAAAACACAGGATAGGGAGTTTCAATAAAATCAAGATAGACTCTAAGCTTTTATTCATCTAATATATATGTAGATTAAATTCTTTTCCTTTAACTAGGAAAACAATATTTCAATTTAATACATTACAGTAAACTAAGAATGAAAGTGTGTGTGTGAATGATATACATGTGTATATATTTTTGTATATAATCAATGTGTGTACATTAATGTGTGTGATTGTCTTAAGTTTGTTTCCCACTGTCTGTGTGTTTATGTTGTTAATGTAGTTAAAAACAATCAACTTCTAAATTTCATATTGTACGGGATGTGATCTCAGGGCCCCAACCTTGACTTCACCTATATGTTCTGGGCAATAAAAAATTCAAAATTTCGAAATAAACAAATGAAAAATAAATACGTAATAAATAGAATGTTTGTCAATTTTTTAATGAATAATATTTTTTTTTTTATGTGAAGTAGAAGAATATATATTTAACACTCATGTTAAATATTATTCTTCTGTCTCACTTGATGAAATAAAAATTTTATTCATAAAAAAATTGCAAATACCCTCCATATATTTTGGGGGTCATAAAAATAATATGGTACGGCCTTTTCATATAAAGCTTAGATATATTCAATTGAAAACTGAATTGTTGCAGAGTCGGACAAAATTTTGTTCCATTTTTTACGTCTAAAGGTACACGAACTTCAATGCAAAAACCACTTCGGTTTTCAGATGATACTGCCACATCATACAAAGTTTGAAGAGAATTCAATGAGAAATAAAATTGCCAAGTCTGATATATTCTTATTAAGTTTCTCTTTTATCATCAGTTAAATAGGAGCGAAGCACTTATTTTACAGAAACATCGTCTTGAGCATTATAATTTTTGTATTATGTTTATGATAATTGAACTCTGTTAACACACCCTTAGGATGAGACAGTAAAAACCGATGTCCCGTGTTACAGTAAGTGTCGGCATGTTAAAGAACACTCACTGTTCAACGGCCATAAGTGCCGAAAATAGGCCAAAATTTGAAGTCCTTCACTGGCATTTGGTTACATCTCCATATGGGAAAAAGATTCGAGAGGGACAAGAGATCCCAGAGGGACCACCATGGAATGTTTTATGTCTGATCTATGACGACTGTTTTTTCTCTTATTTTGTGTCTTTTGAATTTATAAATCCATATTTCTGTGAGATATTTTATTCACAAGATTATAGCAAAAAAATGAACGTGAACTGAACATATATCATTTTTGAGAGATGGAATTCAACGTGACCAAACATGTCCATCATAGATTTTGATCTCTCTGAAAAATGTAATATGCACATCTAGACTTCATGAGAAACCTCCATAATCAATATCAAAAAGATTCCTTCACTACACTCTGAGAAATACATACTTCCATTGTCAAAATCCAAGATGGCCACCTGTCAGCCATGTGGGAATAAACTATATATATTTGCCAAAAGATTTAAAAATAAAAAAATTAACTTTGTAGAGTTAAAAATGAACTTAAAATCATACTAGGAAACAGAAAAATACATTTTTATGACAAAACACAGGATAGGGAGTTTCAATAAAATCAAGATAGACTCAAGCTTTTATTCATCTAATATATATTGTAGATTAAATTCTTTTCCTTTAACTAGGAAAACAATATTTCAATTTAATACATTACAGTTTCTACATGTGTATATATTTTTGTATATAATCAATGTGTGTACATTAATGTGTGTGATAAGTTTGTTTCCCACTGTCTGTGTGTTTTAAGTTGTTAATGTAGTTAAAAACAAACTTCTAAATTTCATATTGTACGGGATGTGATCTCAGAAACCTTGACTTCACCTATATGTTCTGGGCAATAAAAAATTCAAAATTTCGAAATAAACAAATGAAAAATAAATACGTAATAAATAGAATGTTTGTCAATTTTTTAATGAATAATATTTTTTTTTTTATGTGAAGTAGAAGAATATATATTTAACACTCATGTTAAATATTATTCTTCTGTCTCACTTGATGAAATAAAAATTTTATTCATAAAAAAATTGGCAAATACCCTCCATATATTTTGGGGGTCATAAAATAATATGGTACGGCCTTTTCATATAAAGCTTAGATATATTCAATTGAAAACTGAATTGTTGCAGAGTCGGACAAAATTTTGTTCCATTTTATACGTAAAGGTACACGAACCTCAATGCAAAAACCACTTCGGTCGAAATTTCAGATGATACTGCCACATCATACAAAGTTTGACGAGAATTCAATGAGTTAAAAAGATATATTCTATTAAGTTTCTCTTTTATTTTTCATCAGTTAAATAGGAGCGAAGCTGATGAAGTCTTATTTACAGAAACGATCGTCTTGAGCATTATAATTTTTGTATTATGTTTATGATAATTGAACTGAAAGTTTGAATATGTTAACACACCCTTAGGATGAGACAGTAAAAACCGATGTCCCGTGTTACAGTAAGTGTCGGCATGTTAAAGAACACTCACTGTTCAACGGCCATAAGTGCCGAAAATAGGCCAAAATTTGAAGTCTTCACTGGCATTTGGTTACACGTATGGGAAAAAAAATTCGAGAGGGACAAGAGATCCCAGAGGGACCACCATGGAATGTTTTATGTCTGATCTATGACAGACTGTTCTTTTCTCTTATTTTGTGTCTCAACATTGAATTTGAACTTAAATCCATATTTCTGTGAGATATTTTTTTCACAAGATTATAGCAAAAATGAACGTGAACTGAACATATATCATTTTAAGAGAGAATGGAATTCAACGTGACCAACAGGTGTCCATCATAGATTTTGATCTCTCTGAAAATGTAATATGCACATCTAGACTTCATGAGAAACCTCCATAATCAATATCAAAAAGATTCCTTCACTACACTCTGAGAAATACATACTTCCATTGTCAAAATCCAAGATGGCCACCTGTCAGCCAAGATTAAACTATATATATTTGCCAAAAGATTTAAAAATTAAAAAAATTAACTTTGTAGAGTTAAAAATGAACTTAAAATCATCTAGGAAACAGAAAAATACATTTTTTATGACAAAAACACAGGATAGGGAGTTTCAATAAAATCAAGATAGACTCTAAGCTTTTATTCATCTAATATATATGTAGATTAAATTCTTTTCCTTTAACTAGAAAACAATATTTCAATTTAATACATTACAGTAAAACTAAGAATGAAAGTGTGTGTGTGAATGATATACATGTGTATATATTTTTGTATATAATCAATGTGTGTACATTAATGTGTGTGATTGTCTTAGTTTGTTTCCCACTGTCTGTGTGTGTTTATGTTGTTAATGTAGTTAAAAAACATCAACTTCTAAATTTCATATTGTACGGGATGTGATCTCAGGGCCCCAACCTTGACTTCACCTATATGTTCTGGGCAATAAAAAATTCAAAATTTCGAAATAAACAAATGAAAAATAAATACGTAATAAATAGAATGTTTGTCAATTTTTAATGAATAATATTTTTTTTTTTTATGTGAAGTAGAAGCATTTTAAAACTCATGTTAAATAATTCTTCTGTCTCACTTGATGAAATAAAATTTTATTCATAAAAAAGATTGGCCGCCATATATTTTGGGGGTCATAAAATAATATGGTACGGCCTTTTCCGATATATTCAATTGAAAACTGAATTGTTGCAAGTCGGACAAAATTTTGTTCCATTTTATACGTAAAGGTACACGAACCTCAATGCAAAAACCACTTCGGTCGAAATTTCAGATGATACTGCCACATCATACAAAGTTTGACGAGAATTCAATGAGAAATAAAATTGCCAAGTCTGATATATTCTATTAAGTTTCTCTTTTATTTTTCATCAGTTAAATAGGAGCGAAGCTGATGAAGTCTTATTTACAGAAACGATCGTCTTGAGCATTATAATTTTTGTATTATGTTTATGATAATTGAACTGAAAGTTTGAATAACACATCCTTAGGATGAGACAGTAAAAACCGATGTCCTGTTACAGTAAGTGTCGGCATGTTAAAGAACACTCACTGTTCAACGGCCATAAGTGCCGAAAATAGGCCAAAATTTGAAGTCCTTCACTGGCATTTGGTTACATCTCCATATGGGAAAAAGATTCGAGAGGGACAAGAGATCCCAGAGGGACCACCATGGAATGTTTTATGTCTGATCTATGACAGACTGTTCTTTTCTCTTATTTTGTGTCTCAACATTGAATTTGAACTTAAATCCATATTTCTGTGAGATATTTTTTTCACAAGATTATAGCAAAAATGAACGTGAACTGAACATATCATTTTAAGAGAGAATGGAATTCAACGTGACCAACAGGTGTCCATCATAGATTTTGATCTCTCTGAAAATGTAATATGCACATCTAGACTTCATGAGAAACCACCATAATCAATATCAAAAAGATTCCTTCACTACACTCTGAGAAATACATACTTCCATTGTCAAAATCCAAGATGGCCACCTGTCAGCCATGTGGGAATCCAATCTATCTGAAAATGTCATATGCACAACTACACCTCACGGGGAACCTACATGTCCAATTTCAAGGAAATTCCTTCAGTCCTTTCTGAGAAATAGCAATAACAAATTTCCTATGGTAAAAATCCAAGATGGCCGCCTGTCGGCCACATTGATTCCGATCTCTCTGAAAATGTAATATGCACAACTAGACCTCAAGGGGAACCGTTATGTAAATTTCCAAGGAGATCCCTTCAGTCATTTCTGAGAAGTAGCGGTAACAAACTTCTTTTTGTCATAATCCAAGATGGCCGCCTGTCGGCCATGTTGGATTCCGATCTCTTTGAAAATGTAACATGCACAACTAGACCTCAAGGGGAACCTTCATGTCATAATTCCAGTAGATCCCTTCAGTTCTTTCTAAGAGGGAGCGGTAACAAATTTCCATTGGTCGAAATCTAAGATGGCCACCTGTCGGTCATTTTGGATTCCGATCTCTCTGAAAATGTAATATGCACAACAAGATCTCACAGGGAACCTTTACGTAAAATTCCATGGAGATCCCTTCAGTCATTTCTGAGAAGTAGCGGTTACAAACTTCTTTTGGTCAAAATCCAAGATGGCCACCTGTCGGCCATGTTGGATTCTGATCTCTCTAAAAATGTAATATGGATCCCTTCGGTTCTTTCTAAGAAATAGCGGTAACAACTTTCCTTTGGTCGAAATCTATGATGGCCGCCTGTAGCCATGTTTAATTCCGAACTCTTTGAAAATGTAATATGCGCAACTAGACCGCATGGGGAACCTTCATGTCAAATTTCCAGTAGATGCCTTCAGTACTTTCTAAGAAATAACGGTAACAAACTTCCTTTGGTAAAAATCTAAAAAGAAATTCACGGATGCAGGGCCATATGAATAGCCCACCACCAACAGATGGTGGGCTAAAGATATAATAACAAGTAACTGCTAAAAAACGTTGACTACCTTTGTTTTGGAATTATGATGTTTGCAAATTTTCAAGCAACTTCTTTCTAACAAACCAAAGAATTAATTGCTACAAAAATACCAAGTAAGAATAAGGTATAAGACATAACTCCCCGACTTTTGTATCTGCTTGACAGTTTCTGAATGACCAATTACATGACGACCATTTTCAAAATTGTAATAAAAACCAATAATAACATCTATATATTTCACTTTTTTATTTCTTTTCTATACTCAGTCCGTGGATATCATATGTATATAACAATTGAATAAAGGTACAATTACCTTTGATCAGTATCAAAAGGTATAGCTACCACATAAGGTGTGCAACAGTAACAACCTAGGTCAGAATATGTTTATAACATGACCGGATACCATAAATTTCTACTTTGGAGATTTTTATTCAACTTACTGGTACATTTGATTTTAGCATCCGGTAAATTCAGTTAATTCTTGTGCCCGTCATTTATGGTGTCCAGTCATGTAATAATGAAACCATACTGATATATAAATTATAAAACAACTACGACTCTAAGGAAAACCAAGTGAAAAAAAAGAATATACCATAGGGACAAAATGATAGTATTACCATTATAATTACATCAAATTACATGAACAAAACTAATGAAGACGATGAAATGAAAATCTCTCATTGACAAAAAACTAATAATTGTGATTGAATAGACGGAGACGACATGAAACGAAAATCTCTCATTGACCAAAAACTAATGACTGTGATTAAATAGACCGATATGACTCAATTCAGCAATTATTAAAGGTTAAGATTTGAGATTTTTACTCCTTACACTAGCCAAACCTCGTGAATATGCCACACTATGAATCATTTTATAATCTCTTAGAAACATCCTAAAACCTTTTATAATACATAGCATACATACAGTATGAAACAGCGTATTAATAAAACTCAGGATGTTTCCATAACAGTCAAAAAAGAGGAAAACATCGCACAATGATTTAGTATTGCAGCAAAATTTTGAAAGAGGATTACAATTTGTCCAATATGATGGCCACAGAATTAAAACAAATCAATAATGCTACATTTGCGCCAATCTTGTTTGGTACATTTATCATTATATGTACATGCCATTATACAATCATATACTCATATCAACACTAGTAAAAATATGAATATAAAATAATAAATTAGAAAATGTTATCCTACAAGCATATACATGTATTTATATCTGAAACCTAACGTAATATATGTCGTGTAAAAGACGACAATTATCTAATTTGATATTCAATTTATAACAACAACAAAAGAAAAACAATAGAACAATGAAAATGTAGGGATGAGAGTTTGTACAGAAAATGACAACTGAAAAATCATTATATCACATTGGAAAAATCCAATACCATTTTGTTCTAGTTACTTTTAATTCATACTTACAACACTTTGGTGTTTTGGTAGTTAAAAAGAAAAGACGTTTACAGGAAGAAATACAGAATATCTCTAGTGCATTTAAATCTTTGGCCTTCACCACACTGCTGTTACAAATACCAAAATTTTATTTACAAATACTCTAAAAGCAGAAATGACTATTCACAGTTATTTGAATGTCGTTAATTCAAAAATCCATAACCCAATCAAAGTACATATGGATACCGAAATACTCAAATGACAGAAACTGCAATCATTAATGAGATATTAAAATATTCATATCCTTATTTTACAATATTTGCCTCAGACAAATTGTAATTATCCAAGGTGCACTTATTAATCATACATTTCAAATAATTAGAACCATTTATCTGACTTGGACATCACTGGAATACTCTTCCAACATGAGGATTAGCAGACATATGTAACTTGTATCTTATGTGCAATAATATCATTTATCACGTTTATAGAGATGTTTGTGGGAAAATACAGATAACACTGAACACAATAAGTATCACTGACAATTTGATAAGTAAGGAATAACAGTGAAAATGATGGGAAGGAGTAACATCAAATAGTGTCAGTGGCTAACCATGTATATCAGCATTCATATTTTGCTTAATTAACTTTAAACTCTTTACAATACAATATTGAGTTTACATACTGCTCAATGTCTATAGCGCAACAAACTATAGCTACATTTCCGCAACAGCAAAACAGGGTTTTACAAAAATGAATAAAACCACATCGTTTCTATAAAGAAAGGTGAGAATTTATATTTGCCTTGTGAATAATTTCCCAGTAAAAGATACATAAAGCTGATCTTAATTTGCTTTTCAGAATTACTTTTCCATGTACGTTCTTAAGACACACACGAGACATTTTGTCATCCATTGAGCAAGAATCATTTTAGTGCTTGAAATAGCTGACAAAAAGTGTTTTATTTCATAATAATTATTCTACTACGTTATTGAGGCTTAAAAATGTCTATCGATATGAATCGTAAGTTTTGTACTCCATCCACGTGATTTATGCGAAACTACTGATCTAAAGATATCCAAGTTTGACATTGTGTCACTGAATAAAAAAATCAAAATGAAATTCATTCTAATGCTTATTATCGCACATAAACCATCCCTTAACAATATAACAGATTTATTTTTGTTTTGACATTTAAAATTGAACTTTACATCATAGATGCAAACAAATTTAATTTCTAGAAACACATTTTGTAAATACAAGTTAAAGAGAAAAAATGTATCAGCACCCTGTAGATGAAACAAAATAACAATTATGTTTGTGTCTCTTCATATTAGATTTTAAACATAAAATATCATACTGTTTTCTCATATGATCATAATATCTCAACATCACACAGGTCTCTCATATGATTATAATCATACCTCAACATCATTTTGGTCTCACATATGATCATAATTATACCTTAACATCATACTAATCTCTAATATGATTATAATCATACCTCAACATCATACTAATCTCTAATATGATTAAAATTATACCTCAACATCATACTAATCTCTAATATGATCATAATTATACCTCAACCTCATACTAATCTCTAATATGATTATATACCTCAACATCATACTAATCTCTAATATGATCATAATTATACCTCAACATCATACTAATCTCTAATATGATCATAATTATACCTCAACATCATACTAATCTCTCATATGATTATAATCATACCTCAACATCAACATCATACTAATCTCTCATATGATCATAATTATACCTCAACATCACTTTGGTATCACATATGATCAAAATCATACCTCAACATCATTTTGGTCTCTCATATGATCATAATTATACCATGGCATCATACTTGTCTAGCATATGATAATAATCATACCTAAACATCATACTAATCTCTAATATGATCATAATTTTACCTCAACATCATTCTGGTCTCTCATATGATCAAAATCATACCATGGAATCATACTTGTCTAGCATATGACTGCATTGTAATGGTATCTCATATGATTATAATTATACCATGGCATCAACTTATAAATCGGTTATGTTATTCATTCTAAACTAATGCCTTTAAGAGTCAACAACACATTTCATAGAAATCTGAAAAAAGCATTTGGAAATTGTCACCCCATCTCTTTCACACTCTTTCATAAACACACAGACACCCCCCCCCCACCCACACATACACATCTCTGTGTCTCTGTCTCTCTCAGTCTCTCTCTCTCTCTCTCTCTCTATATATATATATATATATATATAAAATGCCAGTTAAGTTAAGCTTAGCTGAACAAAGTTGGATATTTCATTTTTATTGCTGAAAGCTGAAAAAAAGAAAAAATATATGTAAGAGTTGTAGCAAAATTGGCAATAATGAATTTTATTATGCATATGATATTTTATTCTGATACCAAAATACATTTAAAACTCTACTGCTTTATCATTTTAGCTGTTGAATATGTTGAAATAGGAATGAAAAGACGTATATCTTGTTTTGTTATGGTTTCAAATTAAATTTACAACAAATGTGCGGATCAAATATCATAATAAATGTATCATACTTCCATATCATTCCATTACTCATTGTGATAACTATACAGCCACTTGCCCAAAGTTTATAAACATTATCTTTTTTACAATATATTTCATATATAACCATATTTCTTCAAGAAAAATATTGTGAAGCCATTTCTTATAGCAACTTGCACCATTATACAGAGAACATTTTCATGTTTCATTGCTTATTTGGAAGTAATATTCTAATTTGTAATTTCAAAGATTTGACAAATTAAACAGAAAGTAAAAATTAGATATCACAATTTTATTTACCGAAATTGGGAATTTTTATCACAAAAATTAAACATTCTGTTTAAATTGATGAATCTTTTAACTTCTAATTCAGAAAAAGGTATAAAGAAACTTTATTGAATTCTGAACTTAACAGAGACAATTCTTTTGAAAAGTAATAAGAAATGGCTTCACAATACTTTTTTAAACTGAGGTTTTATATGAAAAATATAGTAAATATTTATAATGTCTATAAACTTTTGGCAAGTGGCTGAATCTAATGAGGCTGAGAAGTGGAGGAAAGAAAGAAATCTCACTATTACTGGATTTCTTCATTTACAAATTAAATGTGTCAAATTGAGATATTTACCTCTTTTTCAGCATGTTTTTTCTTAGTGAGCATTATTTGTGCTTTGTGCATATCACCTAACCTTGCCAAGTTTCGAGCATCTTCTTCATACGATGGCACTTCATCTAATACCTGTTTCACATAGGCTGAAATTGGAGAATGTCAACTTAGTATGCAGTAACTAGTGTTCTTTATTATACAATAAGATAGTAAACTTCAGTCATACCAAGTACTGTCATTTAACTATTCAATCTATCAGTATATGATATTGTAATTGTCAATAAAGCCTTCTCCAAGCCATCAACCAAGTCACCTTTCCTTAAAAACATTTGAATCCACTTGGAATCCATACACAAAGTCAATCTACATTTAGGTGTGCCTTAGGTGAATGAGACGAAGGTGATAATTATCCAAGGACAGATTTATTGACAGAAAACTGGTTTCAGTTTAACAGGATTTGAAACTAGTTTTGTTAAGTTTGAAGTTATGCAATAAATGACAGATTTGCATCATTCTTCAAAATGACTGGCATATTAGAATTTGCTGTATACTCTTGTGTAAACTGGTTAAGTGTAAATTAGTGTATATTTTGTTGAATTATTTATTATCTTTAACATTATTGAATCTTTATTAAACAATAGTTTCAACTCTTTATTAATAAAAATGTCACAGCAAGTTATTCCTCTGTCCCATTACTGCTGCATCTTTGCCGCCATTTTTGCATGCAACGTTTTGGACTGCATGTAAACCAATGTAAACCACTTCCAGATGTAGTTTGGTCAGTTTACCAAAGTGAATTGAAACTGTTCATGATAAATGAGAAAACCGAAAAACCAGCTTCAAACCAGTTTGGTGCAATAAATGAAAGGTTTACCACACTTATTTATTTAACTTAACCAGTTTATAGACGATAATTTGCCCCAGAACAGTTGCATATATCAAACCACAGGTTTCTCCAACAGAATTTGTGGTATTTTACTATAACAGCAAACTAAGAAGCTAATCATTTTAACGGCAACAGTTTAGTTGACTTTTTATCAGGTCAACAAAATGTTTAATTAAACAAGCACAGAAAACCTCTGATGGATCATGTTTCCTGAAGGTCATACGTACCTTTTAATACTTCAGCTCCACCCTGTTTCAGATCTGCTTGCTGCTGGTCAATCTTTTGTTGAATCAACTTACTTTTGTTGAGAAGAGCTCTTGCTTGATCCTGTGTTAGTCTGTCTTTCAAGCTGGAAATCTGATAAAAGAAAAGTATCTCAACAATAAACGATTCAAATCTTTATTGGTTCTTGTATAAAAGATGTAAATTACAGATACCTACTTTGATTCATGTGTATGTATTTTTATCCAAAATATTATTTTTGCTTGTTTTTTAAGACTTTTATGCACTGCTATGTCAGATATGCCATGACACCTATTCCTAGATTTACAAATGTAATTCTCCTATTAAATACTTTATGGTGGTTATTGACATTACGAGAAATGGTCAAAATTCATCGAAAAAACTGTGAAATTAATGTGTATCAATATTTTCATTTTACATACATCTTCGCTGTTATTTGAAATCATTTTTAATTAAGTTGCTACAGAAGGTTCTATGGTACGGCATTTTGAAGAACTCTCACTGAATTGACATAGACAGCAGTCCATAGTACGAGTTCAAATTGATGGCACTTCACCTACAGTTGATAATGTCATCTTCTACAGTAGTCGTCAATAGGTCTTACAGGTGCTTAACAGATTTGACAGGTAACTGGTTCTTATCAATATTTTACATGTTTTATTAACAATAAATAAATAACAAATATGGTAGATCATTATATATGTAACTCAATTGATGTGCACATTGGACTAAGATGGACTACATCGATTGTTGTAATGAACGTCATTAAATTCAGTATTTATCTTTCAGCCATTGAATAGCTTTATGATATCAGAAATTAATTCCTAAGCAGATTTGTGGTTAATTTAAAAACAATCACATCATGTATATCATGTCCAAATAGCATATAAAGTGTCTGTACAGATCAGATTTATCTAGAACATTTGCATCTCCATTTCTAAATACCATGAACTAAAAGGATACAACTTGTTTGTAATCAATGTTACATAGCAGGTTGTACAACTCTATGGTATAAGTAATAAAAAAAATGTACCAAAGTTAAATTTGTGCTACAAGATTGGAGCAATAAGAGAAGGCTGTATGACATATGTCTACCAGAAGGAAAATGATTTTCAATCATCATGTCAAACACTCGGACAGAGAAGGGCCACAACAAATCATATATTTTATGGCTGGATTTAGATAAGGTTAAAAAACCATCTATTTCACAAAGTCTGAGAAAATTCCAAGATAATTTACATCAACTTCTTGAAAATGCATATTTCCGAGTTCAAACTTACCTGTAAGTCAAGCTGTTGTTTTTCATATTTTAGAACCTCTATACATGTTGTACCATGGCTAAAAACACAAATGCAAAGTTTTGAATATTTCTACATTTACTGTTGAATATCATAGGACTGTTTATCACATAATGATGAAAACTAACAGATGAAAGGACGATAAGTAAATGACATGTATATCACCCATATTGTTAATTATGATAATAAATACTTTATTTTAAGAGAGTAAAGCTCAATTAGTACAATTAACTCTCCCCCTTAATGCCTTATGTCAGACTGTATGGAGAATTAATTATATATCACAATATAGGACACTGATTCCATCATCAACATCACTGTAATCACTTTGTTTGATTCAATATGACTTCCCCATCTGTATATCAATTTTAATTCACTTAATAAATTTTTACAATATTTAAAATATTCTAGAATCAAAGTCACTACACAGTCTAGAAATTCTTTTACATTTCACCATCATTTGAGATGGTGAAATTTATTGCTAACTCATTATTCTATTTATACATAGAGGATATTTCACAAATGTTTTTGAATACTGTATATACAACTGTAATGTGGGGAATAAGAATACACATGTGCATTGACAAATAGTTGTAAACAAATTGTTGAGCGTTATTGTATGTTGTGAACATGTCTTGACCGTGTTGTAAGACAATATGTTGAGTGTGTTTATGTTGAATGTGACATAAAACAAGTACCGGTAGTTGAGTGTCACATTTTTTGTTTTTAATTTGTTTTACAACCCATTCAGTCATATGGAGGCAGTCAGGTTTTTAATGGTGGCGGGAGGGTCCTCTGTGGCTAGAGCATCATGCTTTGAACCATCAATTCTCCCACTTCTGATCAGTGCAGGTTTGAGTCCTACTGGAACCTAAGCTGATTTTTGTGAGAAAGTTTGTCAGTTTACATAAGGAAGGCAATTGGTTTCTTACCAGGAACATTGTAACTCAAAAATTGTTGAGTGTGGCATGAAACACTATTCAAAATTCAAACTAATGGTGGATAGAACCTTAAGACCGTGAGCCTGGCATACTTCATCACAAAATCTGTTAAGATTCAAGCGAGACTTGAACACTACTGATAAGAGGTGAGAGACTTCATGGTTTAAAGTGTGATGCTCTAACTACTCGCTCACAGAGACCCAACACTGACTAGAGGTGAGAGACTTAATGTTTTAAAGTGTGATGCTCTAACCACTCAGCCACAGAGACCCAAAACTGACTAGAGGTGAGAGACTTAATGGTTTAAAGTGTGATGCTCTAACCACTCAGTCACAGAGACCCAAAAGACCCAAACACTGACTAGAGATGAGAGACTTCATGGTTTAAAGTGTGATGCTCTAATCACTTCGGCCACAGAGGCCCCAACACTGACTAGAGGTGAGAGACTTCATGGCTTAAAGTATGATGCTCTAACCACTCAGGCACACAGACCAACAGTGACTGATGTAAGAACAACTTCATGTATTTTAAAGTGTTAAGCCGGTTCTAATCACTGCTAGCCTAAAATAACAGAGTGCCCCAACAAATGACTGATTTAGGTGTTGTAAAGACTATTGTTTCATGGTTTAAAGTGTTAAGTGTGTCTATACCAGTGTTAGTCATCTTAGACCAAAATTCTGACTAGAGGTGAGAGATATTTGTATGGTTGTTTACATATTGTGATGTTAAGATAATCACTGTATGTTTCAGTCTTTGGTACAATATGCTGACTAGAGGTGAGTGTTGACTTCATGGTTGTTAAGTGTGTTAAGATACCACTTAGTCGTTCAGTCTTGGACCCAAATGCTGAGGTAAGAGGTGAGTACATATTCATGTGTTGTTTAAATTGTGATGCTTAAATACACCAGTCACATGTTCAGTCCCAAAACAATATGAGGTGAGAGACTTGTATGTTTTATTAAAGTGTTGAGTGTGTTAAGATAACTGGTATGTTCGCTCACAAGACCCTGAGTGTGATGTTAAACAAGTTGCTGATTTGTATTGTAAACAAATTTGTCAGCGGTTGTAAACATGCCGTCAGGTAAACTATAGTACATATTGTAATGTGTTGTATTACATATTGTTGAGTGTGTGTCATAAACAAATGTACTGATTTGGTACAATATGCTGTCAGGTAAACTATAAACTATTGTTTATGTTGTATTACATATTGTTGAGTGTGTCAAGATACACCAGTGTATGTTCAGTCTTGGTACAATATGCTGTCAGGTAAAGTATTGTATGTGTTGTATTACATATTGTTGAGTGTGTTAAGATACACCAGTGTATGTTCAGTCTTATTACAATATGCTGTCAGGTAAACTATAGTACATATTGTATGTGTTGTATTACATATTGTTGAGTGTGTTAAGATACACCAGTGTATGTTCAGTCTTGGTACAATATTCTGTCAGGTAAACTACAGTACATATTTGTATGTGTTGTAATACATATTGTTGAGTGTTGTGTGTTAAGATACACCAGTGTATGTTCAGTCTTATTACAATATTCTGTCAGGTAAACTACAGTACATATTTGTATGTGTTGTTATACATATTGTTGAGTGTGTTAAGATACACTGCCGTATGTTCAGCCTTGGTACAATAATGTCAATTAAACTAAAACAACAAAATGCCAGATATCATTTTCAGCAAACTATTATTTTTATTTTTGTTTCTGATATGCAGTAAAAATAACAACAAGAACAAAAATGTACTCTTTGTAAGAAAAATTTAAATATTTAACAATTTGACTTCTATTGACTGAATGTCAATTCACCCATTTTTTCTGTTCCATCATACTTCATTAACTTACAACTATGGAATACAAAGAAGATAAATTCACAATGATTATTTAGAATTATATGGCTATATGTAGAATATTCATAATAGAATATTCATAAAAAAATATTGTAAGCACCAGAGATGCCCACTTCCAAACAAACCAGTAAATACTTTATACCAAGATATTATGTAATTATAATAAATAAATATTATATATTATGTATATATATATTATATATGTGTGTGTTGAGTTGTTATTAATTGAGTTGTTTTTATATCCGATGTTTTTTATCATTATATTGAGATTATGGCTGAGTTATGACCTTTATACTGAGATATATCTGAGTCATGTACTTTATGCTGAGACATATGATATATATGAGATTTGTTTTTTATTATTATATTGAGATATATTCAAGTCATGAACTTTATACTCATTTATTTGAGATATGTTCTTTATCATCATATCGTGATATATCTGTGATAAATTTTACACTGAGATATATCGGAGTCATGCACTTTACACCAAGATACATTTGTATATCCGAGATATGTACTTTATTATTATATTGAAGTATATCTGAGTCATGTACTTTATATTGAGATATATCCAAGTTATGTACTTTATACTGAGATATATCTGAGTATGTACTTAATACAGGGATATATTCTTATTAGTCATGTACATGAAATTTTTTTATATACTGAGATATATAGACCAAGATAAAATTTATGTGTTCTTTATATCATATGATTATAGATAAATATCTGAGTCATGTACTTTTTATACAGGGATATATACGATTTTCATGTATTCATATCAAGTCATGAATAAATTTTATACTGGGATATATCCGAGTCATGTACTTTAAACTGGGATATATCTGACATATGTTCTTTATTATTATATTGAGATATATCCGAGTCATGAAATTTATATCAAGATATATCTGAGATATGTACTTTAGACCGAGATATATTTGAAATATGTTCTTTATTATCATATCAAGATATATCTGAGTGATAAATTTTATATTGAGATATATCTTAGTCATGTACTTTACACCACGATATATCTAACATATATACTTTATATTATATTTAATCTGTGATAAATTATATACTCTTAGGAGTCATGTACTTTACACCACATTTGATATATACTTAATTATATTGAAGTATACTTTATCATATTATATCCAAGTTATATATACTGAGATATAAAGTTACTTGAACTATATATTGAGATATATCTGAGTTATGTACTCTATACTGAGATATATTGGGGATATGTACAGATATGTACTTTACCAAGATAAATTTGAAACATGTTCTTTTTACAGACATCCGAGTGATAAAAGTCTAATTGAGATAATCATTAACACCACGATATATCCAGTATGACAAGGTATATGTCAATCACAAAAGTTATGAATAGAGACTTAGTAATACTCATACTGGAGTCTATACAGGACTACCAATAAACTGGTTTTACCTGTCACAACAACCTATTTTTGGAAAGTTTTGGTATTGTGACTGAACCAGAGACTTAGATGTGAGTCCTTACAAGTAGACCTGTCCAATATTTTTGGAAAGTTTTGGTATCACTGACATAATTTATATATGTAATCTATACACAGATATATATGAGTTATGTACTTTAAATTGAGATATATATGAGTTATGTACTTTATAACAATACATATTTGAGATATGTAATTCATACAGTTATGTATTTACTTTATATTGAAATATGTCCTTTAACAAATTCTCTTGACATATGTCCAAGTCATTGACTTTCTACCACTTTATCTGAGATACATACTTTATACTAAAACATATTTAACATACAAGGAATAGGTCGTATCATTATCGGTCTCTGATCATATTTTCAAATTTCAGAAAGTTTGTTACAGCATGTACAGCTTGCACAAGTTATGATCAAGTAGCAATAAAAACAAGTGCAGATAATACATGTTAGGAGAATAACTCTTGAAAACAACAGTGTATTTGGTCAAAATAACATTTAACTTGATCCCAAACCAAAGCCTATTCAAGTCATCTATTTTTTCTAAAACCTATCAAATCAAAGAAGCAGGATTTATATTACATAGAAATTATACTGAAGTCATGTGATTTATTCTGGACAAAGTATAAACTTTCACAAAGGAAATATATATATTGTCTTCCAAAGCAGAGGAGTTCTGAAAGTGCACAGTGAACCACAGAATAAATAAAAAAAGAACACAATAATTTGATAATGGGATAGTGATTATACCATGCATACTGTTGGTTTTGTATACAGATTCTACAACAAATATATGTAATGATGGTTATATGGTGTTCCTTCTAGCTTAAGCTAGTAGGATTACCCCTTTAGCTCAACTGGAAGAGCAGAAGATTTGTAAACCAGGGTCCCTAGGTTCAATTCCATGCAGAGACAGTAATTTGCCTCTGTGACATATACTTGTAATAACTACAGGCACTGATATGACTATGAGACAGATAGTCCACACAAAACATTAAAATGTCATCTTCAGGGTTACATCCTGAATTCTTCAAAAACTGTGCTTCCAAAACTTCATCATTTCCTAAAACGGATGTACATCCAGAATTCCACCATTTCCTAAAACAGGTGTACATCCCGTGGAATCATTTCTGATAGTCATTAGGAAAGTATGACAATTGATGAAACCACAGTTAAGTGTTTAAACAAATTAAAGTTCAACTTGCAACATGGCATTTAGAACTTTAACCTTCATGGAATAATGCCAAAAAAAGCCACAAACATGTATGCATTCACACACACACACACACACACACACACACACACACACACACACACACACACACACACACACACACACACACACACATGATTTCTCCCCAGAATTAATAACAAAATACTGGTTGTACTGTTTAACATTGACAAATTGAGGACTCTAGTAGATAATATGGCAACAAAATACATTAAAAATAGACTTGACTGATATATGCTTGGGTGGCATGTTTGTATATATTTACTCACAATAAAGCAGTTTGTTAAAAATAAATAAATTATGAAATATAATAAAGCTAAGTATAAAATAAAATATAATTAAAAATACAAAATATAAAAATTAACAATCAGTTTGTGTTGTTATCACAGTCAAAATATTGATTGGTGATTGGAAAACTGTTTATAATGGGTTTCAATCAATGAAATACATGTATGTCCAATTATGCAATATTAATGTAAGATAACAGATAATAAATGTTACACACAGGAATGTAAGTCATAATGTACCACATAACCTATAGTCATACAATTGCACAAGTTTTCCTTAGAGGTTTTTTTTCATATTGAATACTTTAACTCAGATTATCACAGCACTTATAGGATTCCTCCCAATTATTAATTTATATATATTACAAAATTAAAAGGGGCACTAACTATGTTTACCAAAGAAATACTTTGATATTTTCTACTTTTACTACTTGTACTTGATGTACAATAACAAATAAGAGCTATACACAGGCATACAAAATCTTATAATCCTATATATTTTGTGAAAGTAAGGTCAGGTCCAGTGTGGTATACATATAAAAATAGTTAGACTGTTATCTTGATCCATTTATTGTTGTTAAAAATATAAACCCTGTTTTTTTTTTGTTTTTTTTTTTTTAAATATACTCACCATGATGGATTATATGAAACCGACTCTACACTTCTCTTACTCCCGCCCTCTCAACACTTTTTCCCTCACTTTTATACCCTGCCCTCCTCTACTTTCTACCTATATATGTCTATAAAAATCACCTCAAACACTGGCAATTATATATTTATATCTAACTTTTTGCTTGTACTATGCTTGTGTGAACGATGTGAATAAAAATAAAAATAAAAATAATAGTTAGACTGAATTAATCAAATGGAAGTGAATAATTGCCAAACATGGTTTCTCAAGTAATATTCACAAAAAATTAAGGACTTTGATAATGCTATGCCTGTGTATATCTTTATTTTGTTACTGTATATCAATCTATGTAGTAAAAAAGGAAAAAATGTCCCTATAATGGATATGGATTAGAGATAACAGGGACAGCTGTTCCCAGAAGAACAAAGCAACATGTCTGTGTGGTTTAGATGCAGTCACTTTTTGGTCAAATCAGGGGCAATACTGCTTAGGCTATAGCTTCTCAACTGATGGCACAAATGCTGGACTTTACTTTGCTGCAATAGACAACGATCACTTTATTACCATCAATCAGAAAAGCTATGCCAAAGCACCTGTTAATTTAAGTATGTACAAATAATGGCTTATCCTTTTTGAAAATATGTCTGTCAAGGGAGATAACCAAATTCATGTTACAATTTATAAAACCATTTAAGATTATCATGAAGTCAGTTCAAAATGTTATAGTGCACTTATGTTTTGGTAATTACTTGATGAACTGATTATATATATATATATATATATATATATATATATATATATATATATATATATATATATATATATATATATATGTTTTTTTTTTTTTATAAATGTCGCAAGTAAAACAAAATATATAAAATCTTGCTTTCAGGCCATACAAAAAAAATACCTAGGTTCTCAGGCCACTTTTTAAAAATATGGATGAGGGAGGGAGGCTTTTTTTTTTTTTTTTTCAGAAGAAGAAAGTTGTCTTTCTTTTTTCGAGAAATTTCATCAAATCCACTGCTTCAGCTGTCTAGATATATCTTATCAATCATGATCTGCTTACCCTTCCAGGGCACAAATGTGTATTATCAAGATGAAGAACTCTTGGTATGAGTTTTGATGTACTAGATATACCTGTTTCAGCTACAAAATGTTCATGACCTAAAATTTGAGCGCATATTTTAATATGGGTCACTACGTGTGTTCAGCTTCTGTAAATTTATTAATAAAACTATTCATATGACAAGTTTATTTTTTTCGTCAATATCACTCAATTTAAATGAAATGTACCTCCCAAAAGCATCAACTGCCTGCGCCACATTGCATGACATGACCACTGGATCAGTCTCAATTTTGGATTTACCGATTCTACCTGAAACGGAGCATTTGTCGTATTTCTCTGGAATGTCCATCCATCTGGACCTACTTGTCCATTTTTTAAGGACAAAATCAATTCCGAAAAATTACATTCTGAGGAAAAATTAAATATGATGCACCATGGCATCAAAACTTTGCTCGTATGTGAGATTTGGCAAGAAATTAAAGACATCTCGCTCGATGTCTAGTCAATGTTAAGTAACAGCCTCAATAGAAACGTAACTTTTTTATGTTCGTCAAGCGCACAGACGACTCCATTAAGTTATTCCTAAACACAAAATCAATATCAGACCGGATATGAAAAAATTCCGGATTTTGACGAAAATAAAAATCGTCGACGCGGGAGTGTTTTTAGGGATGCGGCAGGGCCTGAGAACCTAGTTTATATATTTTTTTGGCCTCAATCAAATTTAATTATGCTGTAAAATAAATCTATTTAGATTGTATAATGCAAATGAAATACGATCACTTACCTTTTATTGACAGCTTGTTTTGGAGGAGCTGGAGCCTACAAAGGATAAAATCAAATCAACATTACTGAAACATATTAAACTTTTAACAGAAATGAATGGACTATGTATACGATATTTATATGTACATACATGCACACAAATATACAGTATATTTTAAAAGTAAGGGATTGAAACTGTTATATACATATCATGTTATGATAATAATAATAATAATAATAATAATGTCATATTCTATACATTGATTTGTGCTACAGTCAGTGTTGTTATAATTAGTAGTCATAATAATTGATTTGATCTTTTTGTACTGTTTTTAAATTACTTAAATCATTGGAAATTTTACACATCAAACAACTATCTCTGAAAGATTGTTGCAATAAAACACATCCTAAAGAAGTTTTTAGTGCAAATTAAAAAGGTAGATATTAAAAAGGTAGAGTTACAAGAAGACAGAGATAAAGATGGAATTAAGAGAGGGAGAACTTGTTTGTAACCAGTTCGGCGTATGCCGTTTTAAGGCGGTCACGTGATGGCACACACTGGTTTGTTCTTACAAACATGTGAAACCGGCGCATAACAAATATGGCTGACCGACTAGCCAAGTGAGCTCAGATTAGATTTTGAAAATCTACATTTTTCATTTTTTATCTTTTTCAGAAGAAAATTGCAACAAGGAAGAAAGCAATGCCGAATAATTACTTCAATCCAATAATCCAAATATTTGAATAGCTGATGTTATTTGATCATCTTTTAATCATTAAAATCCTCTAAAACTAAGTGGTACAAACTGTCAATCACGATGTCGATCATTTATGAGACAATAAACCGGACCGGCAATAAACGGATAAACAAAGCTAGCAATTAGACTAGATTGCAAAATTTTTCTTTTTCTTTTTTATTTTGATAACTAGTAAAACTAGATCGAGGTCTTTTCATATACACTTAGCTTGCTCACACAGAGAAATCTCATTTTTCACGTGATAAAATTATGACATTTTCAGTTGTCCGCCATATTTAATGTAATCAAGCCGGTGTGTGTCTCCCTAAAGAAACCGGCATGACCGGCTTACTCCTCCAGCACAAGTTGATCACAATCCAGTGCATCAGCCGGTCCCAAAAGTGAATACCGGCGCACCGCAGCGTACGTCGGTTTGACAAACAAGCTCCCCCAGAGAAAGAAAGAATTAGAGATAGAGTGAAATACTGTTAAGCATACCTTGCTTTTTTGAGGATTCTGAAAATATCGTAAGTAAAAATTTAAAAATACAATTAATTGAACTGACTGAATTGAGTATTTATAAAACTTGGCTAGATTTCAATGAATGTACACATGTCAAAAACTTACAAAATATACAGCAGATAATTACAATTAATATTGCTTGTCACCTATCATTAACTCTCATCCTTACAGTGTACATCTATACTGTTCCTGTCAATGTGTGACATATACAATGTAGCATTTACATCTGTGGAACTACCAACTATCTCAACCATTCCAGTGACAACTGTTTCAAAAGTTAGTGTATAATTATTTATCCAACACATTCTATAGTCCTTTAATGGCATAATTTATCTTAAAAAGAGCAACATAGTTAATATCACTTTAAGAATAAGTGTCGAGTCATGTTGAAAATGTTTTAGTTTTGACTCCTGTTGAACGACTCGTGATCACAGCAAATTATATAACAAAGTGAACTCCCTTACATCTGCACAAAGGACAAACACTTTTATTTTCCACTTTGTATAATGTTTTGGTACCCACCTTGTGTAATATTTTGTCACCCACAGTTACCCACCTTGTCTAATGTTTTGTTACCCACCTTGTCTAATATTTTGTTACCCACCTTGTCTAATATTTTGTTACCCACCTTGTGTAATATTTTGTTACCCACCTTGTATAATGTTTTGGTACCCACCTTGTGTAATATTTTGTCACCCACCTTGTCTAATATTTTGTTACCCACCTTGTCTAATGTTTTGTTAACCACCTTGTGTAATGTTTTGTTAATATTGTTTTCACCCACCTTGTTTTGCTATAATATTTTGTCTACCCACCTTGTGTAATGTTTTGTTACCCACCTTGTCTAATGTTTTGTCTAATGTTTTGTTAACCACCTTGTGTAATGTAATGTTTTGTGTAATGTTTTGTTACCACCTTGTGTATACCCACCTTGTGTAATGTTTTGTTACACTTTGTGTAATGTTTTGTTAACCACCTTGTCTAATGTTTTGTTACCCACCTTGTGTAATGTTTTGTTACCCACCTTGTCTAATACCCACCTTGTTTTTTTGTTACCCACCTTGTCTAATATTTTGTTACCCACCTTGTGTAATGTTTTGTTACCCACCTTGTCTAATATTTTGTTACCCACCTTGTCTAATACCTTAATGTTTTGGTACCCACCTTATATAATGTTTTGCACTTGTATAATGTTTTGTTAACCACCTTGTCTAATGTTTTGTTACCCACCTTGTGTAATGTTTTGTTTTGTCTAATGTTTTGTTAACCACCTTGTGTAATGTTTCGTTACCTTGTGCAATATCTTATTACCCCCTTGTATTGTCTTGGTACCCACCTTGTCTAATGTTTTGTTACCCACCTTGTGTAATGTTTTGTTACCAACCTTGTCTAATGTTTTGTTACCCACCTTGTGTAATGTTTTGGTACCCACCTTGTGTAATGTTTTGTTACCCACCTTGTTACCCACCTTGTCTAATGTTTTGTTAACCACCTTGTGTTATGTTTTGGTACCCACCTTATATAATGTTTTGCACTTGTATAATGTTTTGTTAACCACCTTGTCTAATGTTTTGTTACCCACCTTGTGTAATGTTTTGTTACCCACCTTGTCTAATGTTTTGTTAACCACCTTGTGTAATGTTTCGTTACCCACTGTGCAATATCTTATTACCCCCTTGTATAATGTCTTGGTACCCACCTTGTCTAATGTTTTGTTACCCACCTTGTGTAATGTTTTGTTACCAACCTTGTCTAATGTTTTGTTACCCACCTTGTGTAATGTTTTGGTACCCACCTTGTGTAATGTTTTGTTACCCACCTTGTGTAATGTTTTGTTACCCACCTTGTCTAATGTTTTGGTAAAGTAAAATCCATATAACCTGGCAGGAAAGAGTATTGTGAACCCTATCTTGACCTGGATAAGTTTAAATTTTAGGTAATAAAGCATAACATTAAATTACACTGGCTAGAGTAACTGTTCCTACTTGTCACCATACATAAGAGAGGAATGTTTTTGCCATGAAGCTTGTCATAATTGAAAAGTGAGTAGAATCATCCATATGATAATCAAAAGGTTACTCGACCCCGCCATCTTATGTGAATCAGACAATACCCACCTTATCTAATGTTTTGTACCCACCTTGTCAAATAATTTGCTATAAAGTTTTGGTACCTACCTTGTCTAACATTTTGATAAACTGATCAATAACAAGCCACTTCTCTTTCACTTCATCTATTTGTTTACTTTTAAAGGGATCCCTTATCCTTAGTTTGACTTCTAGTTTACCACCAACTGTTTTTCTGCCATCAGTCAACTGAACAATGTAAAGTGATAATAAAACAAATGTTTACATGTTTTCCCTCAGTCAAAAGTCAGCACTGTAGCCTAATTGTTTATCTTTTTTTTCATCTAACTGGTTTTTCCCTGAGTCAAAAGTCAGCACTGCAGCCTAACTATTTATCTTTTTTTTCATCTAACTGGTTTCTCCCTCAGTCAAAAGTCAGCACTGCAGCCTAACTATTTATCTTTTTTTCATCTAACTGGTTTTTCCCTCAGTCAAAAGTCAGCACTGCAGCCTAACTATTTATCTTTTTTTTATATAACTGGTTTTTCCCTCAGTCAAAAGTCAGCACTGCAGCTTAACTGTTTATCTTTTTTTCTCATCAAACTTGTTTTTCCCTCTGACAGTCAAAAGTCAGCTCTGCAGCCTAACTGTTTATCTTTTTTTTATCTAACTGTATTTGAATATTGCTAAATAAATATTCAACTAAAATACAGTATATCATAATCATGTCAATTTACAATGTTTGTAGAGTATTCAATGCTAATGTTACTTACATCATAACTATCATGGACTGTACATTTAGAGTCTAGAGGTTGAAGTTTCACATTGGCTGTACCTAACAGTTTATCACTTTTTAGGAATCCCCTGTAAAAAAAAACATATATTTTTAATTCACCAGACATTTATAAATCAAATTTATCATTACTTACCATATTCAATTACCATTTATCACTACTTTTTTCAAAACAATACTGGTCATTTAAGGAACCAAATAAAAATTAAAAGTAAACATGTTACACTAAAGTTTGATAAAACTGAATCACAACTTCAGCAGCATGGGAGCAGAAGATCTTTACTGGGCAGTTAGCAACTGCAGATCCAATAACCAAGTTTAATCTGAGTTGTGGTGCTGACATGTTTATAATATTTGTGTTGTAACACTTTTAACATTGTACTTATCTTAAATGACTATTTAGTTTGCTACACACTTCATTTCACATGTGTGAATCAATACACATTTGTTGCTATCTGAAGCCTAATTTCAAAGATCAAGTGTTTTGATATCTTCATTGCATCATTCCTGCTTTATAAGCATATATATAATTTATAAATTAATTTAATTATAACATATAAAAAAGCAAGTACCATATTTTAAAAGTAGGTATAAGTACAAAAATCAATTATTTTAAACAAAGATCTTTCAAATTTAACTGAATTTCATTTTCATCAAAATATTTTTTGTAAAAGTTGACTTCTGAGATTGCCCTCAGAGTAAACCTATTATAGGACCATTGACAAGATAGCCCTCAGAGTAAACCCATTCTAGGACCATTGACAGGATAGCTCTCAGAGTAACCCATTATAGGACCATTGACAGGATAGCCCTCAGAGTAAACTCATTACAGGACCATTGACAGGGTAGCCCTCAGAGTACAGGGTACCAGAGTAAACCAAATTATAGGACCATTGACAGAATAGCCCTCAGAGTAAACCCATTATAGGACCATTGACAGAATAGCCCTCAGAGTAAACCCATTATATGTTGTTGTCACATAACCACCCATCACAAACCTTTTATAACAAAGAAAATGTTACATAAACTGATCCCAAATTAATCTGGAAAATGTTGTATACATTTTTAACTCATTTTGATAGGCAAATGAAACATCTATTATTTACAAGGATGCTGCTACATAATATTCTATGTTATCTTCAAAAAATACCTTTTATAATAAATTTCGAACTTTGCTGTTTTTCTTTCTACAACTCTTGAAAAAGCTCGAGATTTTCTGCTGATTTCTACCTTGAAGGGCTGCTGATACTCTGGAAAGAGAAAAAATTTTATGTTAACTGCACTCAGCATGCTTAATACGCTGTACAAATATCTGGAAGATGTACTGAAAGATAAACAGAAAAATGTACTGACAGATGATGTACTAGCAGACAGAAAGATAGATTTGTTGACAGATGTGCTAACAGATAGAAAGATAGATGTACTGACAGATAGAAAGATAGATTTATTGACAGATATAAAGACAGTTGTTTTGCCTGGGCTGAAATATCATCATTTCATTGGGTAGCAACATGATAGAGTCACATGACTGCCTTCCATGGTTCTATGGACGTCAGTAGCAAACAATAAATGGCAATGGCGGATGATACAATTCACGGTTCTGTGTATATTGACAATTGTTATCTTTATTAAATGAGAACATGCTCCTCGACAAATAAAACTATCATTAGGTATGTTACTGACCGTCCACAAGAATATGTCAGGTTGATCAAGTCCATGGAAAGCTTACCCTACCTTACCTTTCATGACTTCGCCTTGCCCTCCATGAATTTGATCAACCCAACATATTCCCATGGATGGTCAGTAACAGACCTGATAACTAATAATGCGCTGATGGATAGAAAGATAGATGTACTGAAAAAACATAGATGTACAGATAGATATTTTGAATTCTATGTTCCCCAAATGTATTTAATCTGAATACCAGAAAATATCTTTTAGTATAGAAGATAATACAAAGCATACCTGGATTAATTGTTCCTTTCACTGTTTCTGTTTGAGCAGTCTGTGGATCTTCCTAAAATGAACAAAATAATTAAATTATAGAATGCATTATTACCTACATTAAATGTATATGTTATATCAATTAAAACATACAAGACTATGAGTAACACTTTTTTCTCTGTATCAGATTCTAGTATGTACAAATAATTCATCATAACCACATATAATCTTTGTTGAAAAAAAAACCAATTAATTACATGCCATCCAGTCCCCCAAATAGGTAGATCGTTTCAATCTATGAGTCACTTAGTCCTACAAGTCATTAAGTCCCAAAATTACTAGATGTTTCCAGTCAAGACATGGAGTAACTTGGTCAAAACATAGATTATGGCCATGTAAAAAAATATTCTGGTTCTTAGACAATTGGCCTTCCAAAATGGGCAAGGTAGGTTGGTATTTTATTTTTTTTTTTTCAAATTATTGTTTATATACCTTGAAGGCAAGAAACTAAAAAGACTTCACGTAACAAAAAATGTCATTTATTGAGACCTTCAATAAATTGTAACAAAAAGTTGTGTGATTGTCTTGTTCACTTGGTTTTAAAACTGAAATATCAACAAAAATATAAAATAGCTAAAAGATTATATATTTATCAAAACATAAAATTGTTTTGAAACTACAAGAAAATTAATTGTAAATGCATCATTATAATTATCATCAACTGTTATCATTACTATTTTACAAAGCTGTACAAAATGTAACTATTTTGTGTCTAAAAATCAATGAAAATTCCAAAAGTTTCATTTTTGAAAACAATAGCTATCCATGTATTTCATTAAAACTTTTATTTACAGTAACTAATTTTACTTTTATCATTCACCTACATTTAATTCAGATTTTAAAACTTTTATACTCTATATAGTGTTACATGTATCATCATTTTAACACATCCTGAAATTCAGTTCCGTTCGGTATTGGGTTTTTTCATTTAAAACCCAACTTCTGCTTCCTCCATAAACTGCAAGCAACAGCAGAAAACATATGACGTGTTCTGTGACATTTTCGGACATGAGGTAAAGATTTACATGTTGAATTGTCAATAAAATAATTATTCTAGTTTCTAATTGGTTTTAGAAATGCATTTTGAACTACAATAGAAGGAAATGGATCATTTTTTAAACTAAAGCCTTTTGAAATGACTGACATTTTTACTTGCCATGCGGCGGTCATTTTTTTTATGAAATGTGAATAAAATGGTTTCAGTGACGATTTCTTTTTGCGTGTCTGAGAACCAGAAGTATTTTTTTACTTGGCCTAATCATTCATATCAATGAGTCATTTAGTCTTAAAAATAAGTGGACCTTTCAAATCATAATGTCATTTATTACTTCATCTAAACATACAGTTCAAAAGTCAAGCAGTCCTTAGTCATTTCGACATATAACTGGATCTTTTTTAAAATCCTAAATTATTTTCTTATGCATTGAGTGATTCAGAGCATGTTACATCTAATTGTGTGTTTGTTTGTTTAAATTGTGTTTTAATGCCACACTTAACATTTTTTCAGTTGCATGGTGCAATATGGTGGCAGCAAAAGCACCCATGTACCTATGAAGTGACCATTGTAAACCAAATTAACCAGCAAACTTTCTCCGTAAAATCAGCTTAGATTCCAGCTAAGCTCAAACCCTACATACATCTAACTGTGACCAAAAATAGTGTTACATAAGAAAACAGCAAGTATTTACAAAATAATTTTTATGACAACTTACTGATGGGAATGGAAACTCAAACTTGATGTATGTATCCATATCTTTTTCTGAATATTCTGTAAATTAGAAGGATAATTATCTAAAAAGGCACAAATGTCAAAAGACTATAGTAATTTCCAGAGCTGTATAATATATAGATATATTTTCACTAAGGACATAAACAGAAATGAACTGAATATTCCAATTCTTTATCTGTGCTATTGAACTTAATTTAACAAAAAAACCATACACCTGCTGTAATGTTAGGCATGAAAATAACTTCTTACAAATATGATGTTGCTGCTGGACAAAAGGAACATCAGGTGAATTCAAACTAAGAAATATATTTCAAATTTACACGTGAATGACAAAGTATTTTCAGAATAAGAAAGTAGACTTACTATCAGGTAAACTGTACTGAATCCCTCTTATAATGCAAATCTGCAGTTCATTATCACCAAGTTCTGTGTTACATCTACACAAAAAAAAAATAAATGAAATATCAATTATTATAATTTGTTCTCAATCTTTTACTTTAACACAAATATTTCTATCATGGTCAATTACATCTATGACCTCAACTCCATAAGTAATTTTACACTATGGCCAAGTTTTGAAATTATCTGTATTTCACACATGAATGACTGACATAAAGTGATGGTAATAGCTCACAGTTACATAACCCTTTTGGGTCTGAAAACAAAAAATACACACAGAAGAGAAAAACTGAAGAGCATATCAAGAATTTACATTATAAAATTACCTTTTAAAAAACAATATGAATTAACCTATAAAACCACAATGGCTTTACTGATAAGAATTTATAACCACAATGGCTTTACTGATAAGAGTTTATAACCATAATGGCTTTACTGATAAGAATTTATAACCACAATGGCTTTACTGATAAGAGTTTATAACCATAATGGCTTTACTGATAAGAGTTTATAACCACAATGGCTTTACTGATAAGAATTTATAACCACAATGGCTTTCAGATAAGAGTTTATAACCACAATGGCTTTACTGATAAGAATTTATAACCACAATGGCTTTACTGATAAGAATTTATAACCACAATGGCTTTACTGATAAGAATTTATAACCACAATGGCTTTACTGATAAGAATTTATAACCACAATGGCTTTACTGATAAGAATTTATAACCACAATGGCTTTACTGATAAGAGTTTATATGCACTGTTTTTTACTTACTGCACCAAGGAAAAAGTCTTGTTTTCATAATGAAATTTTGGAATTGGGTCATTATGTTTAAAAGCATTCTTCAATGCATCTAACTCCTTCCTGCAGCCTTGCTCCATTTTCTCAAACCTGCAATAAATTATAAGATTCGCAATACAATAATTGTTTTAAGATTCATATACATCTGTATATAACCACATTTTTACATGTATAAAAAAAATCACATATAAGCTGTGACTTAGTTGTTTTAAATTAATGTCTGAAGATGTTTACCAATACTATAGCTATGATACAGATGACAATGGTCGTGTGACATTCTCTTCACATATCTTAGGGTTAAGATTTGGGCCCAATCTACATAAAATGAGATTTAAAACTGAGGTACCATCTCTCAGGAGGAAAGTTTAAAAACCTTCACTGAAACTAGTCAATAGTATAAGCCAAATGTACTGCCACTTTACCTAAATAGCTGGGTATTGCACGATTTTACACAAACTGAAATTCAATACAGATTACCTAGCATTCCTCCATATCAACATTTTATATAGTTTATATATGATAATACTTACCTAGCAGCTGACACAACATCACCAAGTTTTGTAAAGTGCTGATTATTTGTGACACATGTCTGAAAAGCAAACAAATGCTTTACTCTGGGTATTTCAGCAAAACTCGCACTAACATAGCTGCCTACTTTTTATTGATAAATGATTGATGTATCAATTCATGTCATTCATTTTTATTTACATATTCACTAGACAAAAAGTGACAAACAGTTGACAATTCATCCTAAGACTGATTTTAGCTCTTTGCAAAGTGTGCACTCACTTTCATGTTCTTTTTAATTTTCTGATACTGTCACAAACACAACTGACTTCATCCAGAAAATACCAAACAAAGCAAATTATCTCAATTCTGAAGATCTCTAACAGAGTTTTGGATATTCACTGGTCTTACCAGAAAAACCGATAAATTTTACAAAAGTCTGGTGAAATCTATCTGACAGTTGGTTCAAATGAACAGTAATTTTCCATTTCTTTTCAACTGTGTATATATACAGACCAACGTAAAACTTTTCTTTGACCAGTGGAATTCCCATATTCACTGGTCCAGTTGACCAGTTATTTTTTTTCATTTCAAAACATTTGCTCTAACACCAGTATTTTGATAGTATCTAAGTTTTATCACAGCATTATATTGTTGATAACTGAGTCAGTAATACTTGTATCAAGTCCAACGTAAAACAGCATTACCATCTACTTGTAAGAAATATTTGTGAGTCTTGACAAACTAGTTCTAGACAACAGGCATAAAACCAGATTAACTATACTAACAACAAAGCAGATTTGGTGATATAGATAAAGCCTATTTAAGTTGCAGTAACAAAATTAGATGTAAATATATCCATTGTATAATCCTGATATACTCTGATTAGTTTACATGCATGTCAGAAATCACAAATTATCCACTACAGGATATTTCTTAATATTTTTTTAAACAACAATTTTCTTTTAATCTCTAAGCGTTGAAGATGTACAACTTCCTATCAATGATGTATATTAAATACTAGTGCATCCTACATTTACAAACTTTAGTGGTTTATATTTTGGGGGAAAATTCTATCCTGATTTACCCTTATCTGTTGTATAAGATCTTGTTCCAACTTTTTAAATACTTCTGTTCTGTCCCCACTTAATTCAACATCTTCCCTTTGAACCAAGACAAATGAGGGTTCCTCTTCAGCTTCCAAAGATGGGGGTATCTAAAAAAAAGTAAACAATATGAAAATGAAAAAAGAAAGTAAACAATATGAAAGATGGAGGTATCTAGAGAAAGTAAACAATTTGAAAGATGGAGAAAGTAAACAATATGAAATATGGAGAAAGTAAACAATATGAAAGATGGAGGTATCTAGAAACACGGGGGTTTCTGGAGAAAGTATTCCATTGTAACATAGTTCATGCTAGAAATATGTTCAAAAGTGACAAAACTTTAGAAAGTAAATGAAAATAAGACAGGTGATAATGTGCAGATTTCCAAGATTACAAAAACATCAGAAATTATGATGTATAACCCAATCATCACAGAAAAACATGAACTATGCTTCAAATCAAAGACATAGTCCGGTCTAAATGAGTTTGTAGGGGTGAATCAGGTACAGGATGTATATCTTGAGCATGATAAGGATGAGAAATGATGTTTTAGACTCTTAAATTAATTTCAAGTATAATTCATTACACCAGTAGACCTCAGTATATTACATACACAAATTAAACATTTACCTTGGACAAGTCTACCGGCAAGCCACTCTCAGCAGCCTCAATCATTGGTTCAAATCCCTAAAATAAAACAAAAGCAAACTTGTACTATTTTCTACAATTACATAATAATTCAGGATGTTTTATTTCTTTTTACATTTGCCTCAGTGTTTATCAAGATTATATATATTTATTACCTGACATACAATAGCACATCAGCTACAGCTTTTGTGACAACAATGGATTTCTTTGTTTATTGTTGTTTAATGTCCCACTCAAGAATATTTCACTCATATGGAGACGTCATCAAATTCCGGTCTATGCTTGGCACTTATGACCATTGAGCAGTGATGGTTCTTTAACGTGCCAGCACCTACTGTGACATGGGACCTCGGTTTTTACTGTCTCATCTGACGGACAGGAAACCAACTTGCCACCGGGTGGACTCGAACTCACAACCTCACAACCAAGAGTCAAGCAAGCTACCAACTGAGCCAGGCAACAGGCAAGAACATTTTATATGAATTATCCTGGGCAAATATACATAATTAGGGAATGAGTGATCCGTCCTTAACAAAAACTGTATTTGATTTTAGATTTGAGTTAGGATGAAACCTGTAGCTTTTTAAAACAATATCTGTTCCTTCATCAAACACAAGTAAAATAATATTACGTCACAGATGAGATTAACATCAGATATCCCATGTCACTGTATCACATATCAAACGAATATACTATAGTGTCATAAATCAATGAACCTTCATAGCACAGGTCAAAATTGATGGAACATTTATGACATAAATGACCAAAGGCAGTACATAAGCAACTGTCTCTAAAAATGATACAGCCCAAAAATGTAATTCAAGAATAAACAAAGACATACTTAAATTCACTTAAATCTTTACACTATGACTTCAATGACACAAAGTTTGTACAACACTGATAAATTGCAATTATACCTGGGTAAGTGAGATATAAGATAATGTGACTTGTACATACCTATAGTATTCTGTAATACTTGAACAAATATAAGATAAATGTGACTTGTACATACCTTTAGTATTCTGTCATTTGTGAACAGATATAAGATATATGTGACATGTACATACCTTTAGTATTCTGTCATTTGCGAACAGATATAAGTTATATGTGACATGTACATACCTTTAGTATTCTGTCATTTGCCAACAGATATAAGATAAATGTGACTTGTACATACCTTTAGTATTCTGTCATTTGTGAACAGATATAAGATATATGTGACATGTACATACCTTTAGTATTCTGTCATTTGCAAACAGATATAAGATATATGTGACATGTACATACCTTTAGTATTCTGTCATATGCGAACAGATATAAGATATATGTGACTTGTACATACCTTTAGTATTCTGTCATTTGCCAACAGATATAAGATATATGTGACATGTACATACCTTTAGTATTCTGTCATTTGCGAACAGATATAAGATATATGTGACATGTACATACCTTTAGTATTCTGTCATTTGCGAACAAATATAATATAAATGTGACTTGTACATACCTTTAGTATTCTGTAATACTTGAACAAATATAAGATAAATGTGACTTGTACATACCTTTAGTATTCTGTCATTTGCGAACAGATATAAGATATATGTGACATGTACATACCTTTAGTATTCTGTCATATGTAAACAAATATAAGAAAAATGTCACATGAACATACCTTTGCTATTCTGATATATTTTTTAGCCAGTTCAATATTGTTTCCTCGCTTTGCTTTCAAGGCAGCTTGTTTATATTCATTCATTCGGTCTGTCAGAAAGTATGCTTGTTGTTCTGCTCTTGATGTAGGACTTTTCTTGAGGGCTGTTATGAAGGTTTACAAAAACACTTGGTCAAAGCTTAATCACAAAATCAAAACACAGAGGAATCAAAGATTACAAAGCTTTCCTTACAGTAACATTTTAAAACATCTCCCCAAAATAAACTGATCTAACCAATCTTACTTAATCACAGAATTGAAAATAGACTAAATCTAGAATAGGATAATGTTTGCAAATATACAAAGATAATCCAGCATCTGAAGCACAGTGTGTACTTAAAATCATAAGACATAAAAACCCTGCAAGTCTTGTTGATGTATCAGCTGTAAATATATACCCCAGACCTCAACGAATCTTCTTAACTGGAGAATATCACAGCAATAGCATAAGCTCTCCTTAACTTCATTATTACAGGTGATCGTAAAAGTACACTTGAACCTTTAGTTCAGGTGATCAGAAAAGCTGACTTAAACCTGGGTTTGAAAAATCCACTCACCCGCTCGCATTGGCGAGTAAATCATTTTGGGCGAGTAAATTTTGACAATGAACTCGCTCGTTTGGCGAGTAGGCCCACTGATGCCATACTTTAAATCCGGATTTACTTTTAGTTTTCAAAAGTGATCATTTCCTTCTATTTTTAGTTCAAAATACATTACAAAAACAATTAGAAACTTAAATAATTATTTTATAGACAATTAAACATGTTAGTCTTTACCTCATTGCAGAAAATGTCACAGAACACATCATGTATTGACTGCTAATACTAGCCATTTGTGGAGGAAGTGGAAGTTGGATGTGTATAAATAAAAGAACCAATACCGAACTGACCTGAATTTCAGGATTTGGTAAAATAATCATAACACTATACAATGTCTTTAAAAAGTTGTAAAATCTGAATTAAATGTAAGTGAATGATAAAAGTAAAAATAGTTCCTGTAAATAAAAATTTAAAGGAAATACATAGAAATGGATGGCTATTGTTTTCATCTAACAATAATTAAAACTTGCATTTGTAATTTACATTGATTTAAAGACATGTCTGGAAGTAGCAACATCATGAAATAGTAATAATAGTAATTGATAATAGTAATAATAATGATGCATTTACTGTTAATTTACATGTAAATGCATCATTCAGAGACAATACATTGTATAAAAATTTATCTATTAAAATAACAATAAATTTAAAAAACACAAAATTAAATGAAATATTATTTTATTTGCCTGCATCCAGATTTTCTAGGCAGGCAACCAAGATTTCAGTTGTGAATTAAAATTCCAAAAAAAATGACAGTATACAAAAGATTTTATACACTTTTAACACATCTTCTTTGAAATACTACGGTTTCATACTTTGGTGAGTGCAAAATGAGTTCGGGCGAGTGGAAATTATGTAATCACTCGCCCAAAGGGTGCATTTTTACCAATTTTTTTAATCCTGTTGAACCATTACTTCAGGTGATCAGAAAAGCACACTTGAACCATTAGTTCAGGTGATCAGAAAAGCAGACTTAAACCATTACTTCTTCAGGTGATCATAAAAGCTTATCTGAACCATTAGATCAGTTGATCAGAAAAGCTTACCTGAACCATTAGTTCAGGTGAGCTAAAAACCCCGAAACATGATATTTTTCTTGGCTTTATATATAAAGAACTTCCAAAACATTGTCGACAGAATAGTTCTTTTTACTTCTCTGCAACTTTACTGTAATTTTTAATATAATGCAATGACTGACATTTTTTCAGTTAATAAAAACAATTTGTGATAGAAAAAGTGATAAAACATTTAGAATTCCAATGACAGAGTACTTTAAGACATGTAAAATGATAAAAAGTATATTTTATGAGAGCAGCAATAAATAAGGTAATTAAATACTTACAGCTCCTAGAATTTCTCTGTGGAGGTGTTTGCTGTGGCACCTGTTGAGGTGGTTGTGGTGCAGCTTTCCTTCCTGGTGATGGAGTGCGTGGTTTCTGTGGTGAAGTACCTTGGTTTGGAGGCTGAAGTTGATGACTGGCTGTCGCGGCATTACTGCCAATAGCAGCATTTTGTGTAGGTTGTGGAGCGGCAGAGGCTTTAGCTGGAGAACTGCCTCCTGTTGGTATTGGTCCATACCCTACTCAAAGAAACATAAAATATATGTATGAATGCATGTTCTACCTGTACTGGGAATTACAAGTAATTTGGAAAATAGAGATCAAGAAACAGCACCTCTGTGCTTTTGCTTCATATATTCAGTAGAAATTTCTCTGATATTGAATTCAACAACATCTGTAAGATAAAAATTCTCTGTACTTTTATCATCTTGATATAGGTAGGTTGACTCCAACAGACAGCATTACATACTGCAAGTAGACACACAATATAGATTAAGCCAACATAAAATATGTCTTTGCTATGACATGCCCAAAATGACATAGGGTAGATAGGAAGGAAAAATATTTTATTTTTAAAATATTTTTTCTTGTCTTATTGAAAAATGGTAAATGGCCAAACTGGAAATTCATGTACATTTCACCCCCGATATACCACCACATTTTGTTTTCCTGAATTTGGCAGTATAACGGGTTTAGCAATATATCAAGGTTTACTATTTCTGAGGTGTGGTTGTTTACATCATGACATCTCTTTAATCCCTATTGTATATCATATCCTGTTTGTAACTCACTATCGTAAATTCAGATATCTTGTCTACTGTTTAAGTTTTGGCAATTTGGTCACCCTATTAAAATGGCCAAACTTAAACCACCAAAAATAAGTAGAAGGACATGTTCGACAGCCGGAATATCTAGATCTGTTTCTAAGATTAACAGAGAAACATATCTGATATTAACTTTTATGGTTTTTGTTTGAAATAACTCTTTGACAGGCTGGTAATACAAAGACTTCAAGTTTATATATCCACCTGGCACCTACTCATAATTTTTTCTTGATGTATAATAATTGCTGTGTAAACACACAACACACAAAGTGTCAATTTCTTCCTACCTTCACGGAAGCGAGATTTGTTCATACAACTGGATACCAGTTTATGACAATCAATATTCGAGTTATCTCCCTTTGCAGTTGAAATGTAAAGTAAACAAGCTACGGTCGGCTGACAGTTTTCTCACACTGTTTTTTCATCTGATCTGGCAATATGTTCAAGGGATTTAACCTGTATAAATGACCATTTGTACCGCAGAATTGGCTGCAGATGGCAGTACACAGGTTTTGGTGTTACAATGAGGGACCATTGTAACTAATATATTTTAATTACAATAACCCCCCAACCAATGTCAATAAAATGTTTGAGATCATGGCTGAAAATGGGGAAACACATGTATCTTTTTATCTTGTTTATGTTGGACCTATGAAACTAATCAAAGTATATAACAAGCATTCTGGGAGTATTAATGAATCAATACATGTCACCTGCCCTGACTTTAACCACAACCTTAACCTGAAATACTGAGCAAATAAAATAATACAAACCTGGTGGGGTTGGAAGTTCTTCAAAATCTACTGGTTTTCCTGCTTTATGAGCTTTAATGGCATCCTGATATTGCTACAAATAAAAAAAATCAGGAGAAATGAAAATAATGAGCTGATACATGAACATTCCTGAGATGTAATTGTCATCACACTAATCATACCAATTTTACCAAATTAACTCTCTTATAGCAACATTTACAATCTCTGTAGTGCATTTTCAGTGTTTCAGAATTTGTCAGTGCATGGTTCAAATTGTGTTGTTATTACAAACAAATAGTTTATATACAGGCCTAGTTTATGAATCCCCATATGATTTCCATTCAGATGTGCCCGATTTCTCACACAGCAATTTTACATTAACATTTTCTCAATTAAATTTAGCATCTTTTTTCATATATCAACCAATAAATCTTTCTGTAACAATTCCACCTAATAAACATTTTTTCCAATCTTTTCTGTAGCATCATTCCAACATATAAAATAAAAGGCATGAATGGCTACAATGGTATTGAACACTTAGAAAAGTGTAAAAGCCTCAAGGCCTATACAATGAGAGAAAAATGTGTAAGTCTGAGAGCATTTCTATGAAAGCAAGACCCTAAAATTCTGCTAACTTCAGCTGCTGTGCTACATATGAGAGTTATCTTCCAAAACATGAGTGTGTTAAAAGTAGATTCATGTACAAATGTGTAATAGTGAATAGAAGGTTGTGATTATCGAAATTATCATTCTTTTTTATTTTCCTGCTGGTAAGATTAATATATCAAAACATTATAACAAATACAAAAATAGAAATGCCACAATTACCTTGAAAAAAAAAACATTCAGTTTTAGAGCACTATATTGTTTCGAAAGTGATCCATTTCCTTCTATTTGTAGTTTAAATGGATTGCTAAAAACCAGTTAGAAATTAAAATAATTATTTCATTGACAAGTAAATACATTAGTCTTTACCTCATGGCCAAAAATGTCACAGAACACATCGTGTGTTGATTGTTGTTGCTTGCAGTTTATGGAGGAAATGAAAGTTGGGTGTGTGTAATAAAAGAACCGATACAGAACGGAACTGAATTTCAGAATGTGTTAAAATGATGATACTTGTACATGTAATACTATACATTGTCTAATAGTTATAAGATCTTAATTAAATGTAGGTGAATGGTAAAAGGAAAATTAGTTGTTGTAAATAAAAGTTTTAATGAGATACTTAAAATGGATAAATATTGTTTTAAAAAATGAAAACTTTTGCAATTTGCATCAATTTAAACACACAGTAGTTACATATATTTATTAAAATAACAATAAATTAATAAAACACAAAATTGACTCAAAATTATTTTTCATATTTTTCCAAATTTTCATAGCAGGCAAGCACAATATCAGTATAGCACTTGCCCGGCTGAGCAAGTTGTTAAAATTGTTAAGGTCACAAACTGGTTAAAATTTTTTGAAGTAAATATGACGGGCCCCTAAGTTTAAATCTGGGCTCGCAGAATTTACAACTTAGGAGCCCGTTTGGCTCCTTAGGAAACGGGCTCCTTAGGATTTTTTCTTAATTTCCACCCCTGCCTTCTCTTCTGAAAAATCCTTCTTTTATGAACATTCCTACCTGTCTGAATGGCCCCATGGCTCTAAACAACCCTACTGCACTGAACAATCCATGGAACCCTACAGCTGTAAAAAATCCTACCACCTTGAACAATTTTCCAATATCATCTCTTCCTTATGCAAACATCCAAACACTTCTGTAACTTCACTCCTTGGTATTTCAAGTTAATCAATCATTTTGTTACAGATCTCCATATATCATCAAAATATTTCTGTTAGAGCATCATTTACATATACTTCACAATCCAGCCAAAACTCCTATACTAATGATGACCTTTCACTCACACTTACCTTAACAATTCTACCATAGCGTCTAACTTTTGATGATTCTCCCTTAGTTTTGGCCTCTTGCTCAGTTTCTTTATATTTTTCAAGCCTCTGCTGAAGTGCCTCCATGGCAGTTTTAGGTGCATCGGGTGCTTTAAAAAGTTTCTTTTCCTCTTTAAAAATAAAAAAACAATTTGTATTTATAACAACAAAGCGGGATATATTAATTGGTCTAAATCATATCATTTGAACAGTATATTTCATTTAAATGCAAAATAGGCAAATTTTCAAGTTTTATTTATTTCACTTCTAAACAAAATCAGTATTAACAAAATGCAGAAGCCATAACATTCACTAACAAAGAGTGAAATCAGAATCCAGAATCCAAATTCTTACAAGCTTGTACTTAGAACTGATACACACATATTTAACATCAATCAATTAACAGAACAGGAAAATCACCAAAAAAAAATTCAGTAAAATATGACTTCGGATTTCATTTCAAACATTTTTATGTATAATCAATAATCAGACAAACCTACCCTCTTTAGACATTATTTATGTATAATCAATAATAAGATAGACCTACCCTCTTCAGATGGAGGAGGTGGAATATTTGCCTCACTGTCAGACCCTCCAGCACCCTGCATGGCTGATCTCTGTACTTTTGGCTCAGGTGGACCAGCTGTAAAAATGGAGTCCTATATATATACGTAATCTAGTGATATTGCAACATTTTGTGATAAATTTTTTAATTCTTTATTCAAGTTGATTAACCTTTTTATCATGTTCTCTCAAATGAATTTCACTTCATGGGTACTTATTCTGAGAAAAAAGTAATTTTAAATATTTCCTATTTATTCAAGTGATAAGATTACTGACAAAATCATGAAAATGAGAAATGGAATTCTTAAAAATGTTTATTTTTGTGTTTATTTGTTTACATTTACAAAATATTACATAATACATAACAGTAACATTTTAAAAAATAAACACATACGGTCAATCATGTTTGAATTGTTTATTTTCAAATGTCTCTAGCAACACATAAAAAACTTACCTGACAAATCAGAAGGGGGTGGAGGCATTTTGGAGAGGTCAATCTCTTTACCAGCATCTAAAGCATCAATCACAGCATCAAATTGCTGTCATAGAGATTACAAAAACAAAACAAATGTATTAATGGCAATAAACATAGTTCATCAGTTTTCATGAAGTGGGCCATTAGGTAAAGAAGAGTATTCATTTACAAATCATACAGATATAAATTGACATCAATCAATAAGTGACATTCAATATCTGACATGGTGTGTTTGTTTTACGTTATATAAATGTGAAGTGTTAGTGATGTTATAGGTAAACTTGGTATTATGACATCAATCAATAAGTGACATTAAATATCGGACAAGGTGTGTTTATTTTAGGTCATATACATATGAAGTGTTAGTGATGTTATATGAAAACTTAGTATTATGACATCAATCAATAAGTGACATTCAATGACCGATTTGTATCTATTTTACATCCTATAAATAAGGTGTATTATATGAAGTATCATTAAAAAGTGACATCCAGTATCTGATGTGTTGTGTCTAATTTACAACCAATGATCATGGTGTGTTATTTATAGTGACATTAAACAAGAAGTGACATCCAGTATCTGATGTGTTGTGTCTAATTTACAACCAATGATCATGGTGTGTTATTTATAGTGACATTAAACAAGAAGTGACATCCAGTATCTGATGTGTTGTGTCTAATTTACAACCAATGATCATGGTGTGTTATTTATAGTGTTGTGTTGTGTCTATTTGATCATGGTTGTTTATTTATAGTGACATTAAACAAGATGTGATCTTATTTGGTGTTTTTATTTCAGAATGTATAAATAAGGAGTATGACTGGAATATTTTGTCTATTTGGTGTGGACTATGTGGTATATTGTATGCGGTGTACTACAGTATATGTTGTCATGGCGATGTGAAATATATGGTATTTTGTATGTGGTGTGCTACAGTATATATTGTCTATGTGATGTGAATTATGTGATATTTTGTATGTGGTGTTCTACAATATATGTTGTCCTGGTGATATGGACTATGTGGTATTTTGTATGTGGTGTACTACAGTATCTGTTGTCTTGGTGATGTGAACTATGTGGTATTTTGTATGTGGTGTTCTTAGATAATGTTCTCTGTGATGTGAACTATGTGGTATTTTGTATTCAATACAAAAACCTTGTTTTATTTCAATTACATAATATTTTAGACACTGATACCTTAATCTAACTCCTTGAATTAAATTAAATAAATAAACAGTAATGGCAGTTAACACATTTATATGACCTCAATAATATTGTTTTTTATTGACTTTGAATCTGGCTCGTAAAATTGGAAACTGGTGACAGATTTTGATAACTGGCAATTTTTTTTTGGCGACACAAATTCTTCAACAAGTGCAACCCCTGACTATGTGGTATTTTGTATGTGGTTTACTACATTATACGTTTTCTTGGTAATGTGGACTATGTGATAATTTGTATGTGGTGTACTTATCATATACTTTGCTATTCAGTTAAGTGTCTTAAAAATATATAGTACATAGCATATAATGTCTTCTACCTCACATTCAATACATTTACAATGAGTGTTTTTTATCATTTATGGATTGCTATCAATTAGATGTATAAACTTTCAAACTTACTACTAATCAGATGCAATTATAAGGGTACATACCTTTGCAATTCTAACATGATGTTGAGCAGTAGTCATGTCACCCGAATGTTTGGCTGCCAAAGCAGCTTTTTTGTATTGATCTCGTCTGTTGACCAGCATCTGACGTCTTTCCTGATCTGTAACATAAAATTGATTTCAGAAAAATAAAAGTGGATTTCTCAGTAGTGTTCTGCCACAGATCCACATGTTTTTGGCAATTATGAATTGAAAATGACTATACTACTGATTTAAAAGATATATACCAGCACCAACTATGGTGAACCTTGTTGAGGAAATGAGGAAGGTATGGCCCAGACAGAGAAATCCCTGGAATGATGGGTGAACTAATTATCAGTGGGATGACAACCATCTCTTACGGCCCGCTATCTGAGGAGGGGTGTGTTTAAAAC
The DNA here is from genome assembly GCA_030159075.1 of Atrina japonica. Taxonomy (NCBI): domain Eukaryota; kingdom Metazoa; phylum Mollusca; class Bivalvia; order Pterioida; family Pinnidae; genus Atrina; species Atrina japonica. The sequence goes on along the minus strand of BROG01000332.1, from coordinate 721,999 downwards.
AGGCTGTGTCTGTAAAATGGAAATGATAAATCCACTATCTGAGGAGGGGAGTGTTTAAAACAGGCTGTGTCTGTAAGATGGAAATGATGAATCCACTATCTGAGGAGGGGAGTATTTTATACAGGTTGTGTCTGTTAGATGGAAATGATGAATCCACTATCTGAGGAGGGGAGTATTTTATACAGGTTGTGTCTGTTAGATGGAAATGATGAATCCACTATCTGAGGAGGGGTGTGTTTAAAACAGGCTGTGTCTGTAAAACACAAGTTATGCCTCCACTATATGAGTAGTTGAGTGTTTAATACAAGCTGTGTCTGTAAGATGGAAATGATGAATCCACTATCTGAGGAGGGGAGTGTTTAATACAAGCTGTGTCTGTAAGATGGAAATGATGAATCCACTATCTGAGGAGTGGGGTGTTTTATACAGGCTGTGTCTGTAAGATGGAAATGATGAATCCACTATCTGAGGAGTGGAGTGTTTTATATAGGTTGTGTCTGTAAGATGGAAATGATGAATCCACTATCTGAGGAGTGGAGTGTTTTATATAGGTTGTGTCTGTAAGATGGAAATGATGAATCCACTATCTGAGGAGTGGGGTGTTTTATACAGGCTGTGTCTGTATGACACAAATTATGCCCCAACTATCTGAGGAGTGGAGTGTTTTAAATAGGTTGTGTCTGTAAGACGGTAATGATGAAGCGGCTATCTGAGTAGTGGGGTATTTAATACAGGCTGTGTCCATAAGACACAAATTATGCCCCTGCTATAGAGTAGTGGAGTGTTAGGCTGTGTCTGTAAGACACAAATGATGCCCGCTATCTCAGGAGTGCAGGGTTTTTCGAAATTCACCAGTCTTACCAAAAAAAACTGGTAAATTTTACAAACGTCTGGTGAAATCTATCTGATAACTGGTCTGGTTGACCAGTAGTTTTCCATTTCATTTCAATTGTGTATAAATATATACAGACCAGTAAAAAATTTCTTTGACCAGTGAAATTCCTTTATTCACTGGTCCGGTTGACCAGAAATTTTCTTTGTATTTCAAAATGTCTGGGAGTAGGATGTTTAATACAGGCTGTGTCTGTAAGACAAATGATGCCTGCAATCTGAGGAGTGGAGTGTTTAATGGGATTACAGCATGTTACATCAAATACAGGCTGTGTCTGCAGGACACAAATGGTGTCCCTGTTGGTCATACATATATATTCTGCAGTGTAACTATAAGGGCTACTCCAGAAAAAAGTGTCTCCTGGGGGCAGAACGCCATTGATAAAAAATGTATTGATAGAGGGTAAAATTACATTTAAGATGTGTTTGTTGGGGTATGAATAAAGAAAAAATGCATTGGGGGTGGGGTTAATACTGATTTTGAGAAATACATTCAGCCCTGCACTGGCCCTCATTGGTGATTAGCATCTCGTTGTGTTTTTATTAGTCCCCAGTCACATATTTGTATAATTTCATTTCTTTTCTCTTTCATATTTTCCAGTTGGTAATTACATTTTAAGGATCGCTTTGTATGAAAATGACAAAACACACTTTATTTTATCTATATTATTTCTTTTTTTCACAGTTATATTTTCATATAAAATTGTTTTATCAATTAAACACTGGCATCTTAAAAATTATGGAGGGATAAACTATATGTTTCAGTGAACTTAGTTCATTAAAACAGATATTCGTTTTGTACGGATTTGATTTATAAAAATGGTGCCCTCCTGGATGGAGGTTGACGTTGTCATGTTCCTGGCCAGATTTAATCTTATCTTTTATAATATATGGAAAAACTACTTAATTTAAATTTAAAAATACAAAGTAGTTGGTGGGGGATAGTTTTTTATTAAAAATTCATAGGTGGTACCCCTAAATTTCATGGGCGTTCTGCCCCCAGGAGACACTTTTTTCAGGCATACCCCTAGGCAAAAAAGAATTAATAGTACATTTCACACAATGAATGTGTGATGATGAGTATATCTAAGTATGAAGTGGCAAAATTTCAAACAAAACGTACAAGCAAACTGTAACTAAAATACCACAAGACGGGTTACACAGGCAAAACATGTTCCTTATTTGAAAACTCATACTGAAATTTCACCTAAAATATGACTTAATTTTAGACCTTATCCATTTGTGAAAATTTTACGAAAACCAAAATTCTCACAGTATGAGCAACTCTGTAATAAATCTGAACTTTCTGTGAAAGAAAAAGAAGTTGTAACTCATATACCATACATGAAGTTACATAGGCAAAACAGGTTTGCTGCCTCTGGATGGAATGGAAGGTAAGATAAAAAGACCATCAATACCCTTTTTTTTCTAATACAGTAGTCCCCCCCTTATAAGACCACCCTAAATGAAAGAGGCATGTGGTCTCATAATGGAGGTGGTCTTTCCTGGGAGGGTGTCTACCAATAACTTGTCAATGATAAAAGACATCTACAATTTTCAGACAATTTATTCATTGATATTACATCTCCATGTTGATTTGGTTTCTTTCTGGTGCAATAGCCATTATATCATTCATATAAAATGTTCACATTGTCACTCACACAAACTGTATTCACATAATAAATTTGGAGGGAAAATGTTCCAAAAAATGTTTCATGAACTTAGTTCATTTCACACCTGTACGTTTTTTGACAGTTTGATTTTTATCTAAGGCATCCGGCCCGATGTGTGGATAGGTAAACTGCTACTTGTCATGTTCCTAATTAAACATACCTGCAAATCATCTTGTCTTTTGTGTTACCCTAATCAAAAATCCACGATGATAATTTAATTCCTAAAAATCCTTTAAATAGTAGTTTCAAACTGGGGGAGACTTTTTTTACCAAAAATTCAAGTGTTGATACGACAGACGAAGGGCTAACAATATCGGAGACAGGTTGTTTTCAGCGCGATTACAGGCAAAAAAGGAAATGTACATATTTGTTGGGACATTAATAGGCCTATTATTTTTTTAATCGAGTACAGCCATGGGGAAAATGTCCCCTTGGCAAACTCTGAAATCCACCACTGGTTACAGTTTCTCGTTCAAAACATTCCTCGTTTGACACGACGCAAAATTTTGTAATAATAAAAACATTGGTTACCCGGTAGAGCTAGCGTGTAATTGTTCGTATTTTAAGTTTTCGTACTTTAAAAATACCGTAACCCGAATTATTCGGTCATATTCTGTTCACTACGGTCACTACATAATAAGTAGGATGAAAGAATCGGATACGGTGCGGGCTAGAATTATTTGAGTTTGAAAATATAAAAAATCTGTCGCTCACATTTTGGTTACGCGGTAGAGCTAGCGAATACATTAGTTTCGTATTTAATGTTTACATTTTAAAAAACACTCGGTTCGTGCTGTGGAATCAACATGATTTGGCCGATGGAAAGTGGTCGCTGGTCGCGTTATGGGAGTGGTCTCTTGTAAGAGGTAATTTATCATTAAAAAAGGCTGATGTTTTGAAAATTTGGTCGCTTAAGGGGGGTGGTCGCTTGTGGGGGTGGTCGCAAATAGGGGGACCACTGTAATTCATTTCTGATACATCAGTCAAATATTCCACAAAATGGAATTGATACAAAATATATGCTTCAAGTAGTTACCTGCAGAAGATACTTGTGGATTTGTTTGTTGTGCTGTAGGTTGAACAGTAAGCTGTGAAGATGATTGTACTGGTGGAGTATCCTTTGGTCTTGTGGCTGAAAAATAAAGACTTGATCAATTTGGAAATATTTTTCTGAAAATTCGAAACATTCTATATCAAAATACATCTTATAGACTTTATTTACATGTGACTACATCTGTCACAATAGCATTGTGATGTCAGTTTAAGATAAATGCAAAAGGTTAGAAAGATTGTTAAAATTTTTGTAAAATTGTCATTATATGTACACAGCTCTAGTCAGTGTAACAATTAAATTATAACATTGAAAAAAACCAAATTGTAATTGTTTACACATGTGAAGTCATCTTCCAGCTATTAGTTGATAAAAATATTATTACTGTGTATGCTTAATGAACAATAATCAAAGTACTGAAAGTACTAAAATGGGTTGTTATTTTGGCAATATAGCCATGGGATTCAAACTCTGTCTATCTAACATATATGAAATGAAAAAAATCAAATTAATGTAGATCTTTAAAAAAAAAAAATTTTCAATTTCGAGCCTCTAAATAAATTAAAAATTAATATTCTAGATTTTATTTGTTGTATCTTCCGCCCCAACTTTAAATATTGTCTGTCCTGCATTTATACTCATTTCAAAATAAAACGTGAGCATTTATGGGCCTACCTAAATTTAAACCAAACATGGCACTGGGAACAGGTAAAATAAATTTTTCATAGCGAAAAATGGCTGTGATTTAAAGTATATTTTAGGGCTTGTAATATCGAACATAAACAATCCTATTTAGGGCTATTACTATGGTACATGAACACATACTCTGCCTAGACTAAATAAACAACCAAACAATGTTCTATTTTTTGTATTAATTAATATAATTAACTGTACAGGGTGAAACAGACAGTTTACCCCATGTTTATTGTTAAACAAATAATTTTTCATCGACATAATTCGGGCCTAAAGTCGCAATGTAGCAGAATAATCTATCCCCAATTTCACTTATCTAGACATCAATGCTTTCGGCAATAGATAAAATGCTTTTGTGTGTGTGTGTGTGTGTGTGTGTGTGTGTGTATGTGTGTATTTTTGTTGAAGACATCATTTCTTTCTGTTTAAAATCCATTATGAACAGACCAATTACATAAAAAGTTTATGTTTATACATCCAAATCTAATTGTTATTACTTTCAAAAGTTTTGTAAACACCTGACAGTGGACATGGCGATTTCCCTCAACTTCCGCAGAAACGAGAACTGGAAATTATAACATTCAATGTTCGAGCTACCTCCCTTTGCTATATCAATACATACAGTATACAAGAAGAAACATAGTTAACACATATATGTTATATATGTCTCTGGTAAAAGTGACCATCCGCTAAAATTGAGCTGATCCTGGTTATGTAAGGCATGTGGTCACCATATAGGTTGTATAAATAAATTGAATATGCACAGGAATTTCATTAAGGCAGGTTATGTATAGCGATTAGTTGACAAACATGTCAATTTGATAGTTTTTTAAAATGGACAGGAATTTTAAGGCACCATTTGCATAACAAGCACATCCTTCTCGATGCTATCCCTCTACTCTGCTTTTATTTTCCTTTTTCCATGGACCAGAAACATATATATTCTTCAGAGTTCAATAGAAATTGATTTAGCTTCATGTTGGTATCAGCAATATGTAATTATTTCTATTTACACCACTGTATGCTTGAAGCTCACTAGCTGTCAATATCAACTTGATGCATGGCGGAGTAATATACTTAATCTCAACATAACTGGAATCTTATATAGTGGAATTCCATATTTATAAATCGATTGAAGACATTTGGTTGAAACTAACTACAAATCGTATTGTTTAATTTCCAAAGGCAGAAGTAAGTAGAATTATGTGGTATTTCATTTAATGATAATTCAAACTAGATTTAATTTCATTTACACCAAAATATTTGAATTTTCTGTAAAAGTTGAATTCTTGAGTTGAACTATATTTTGCGAATGCAACCCCCATGACCGCTTCACTGCTAACAGGAAAGCCCTCGAAGAAAAGTCGAAGTAAACCCATAATAGGTTGTTATTACATAACAACTCATAAAAATCATGATTTAAACACAGGTATGATACCAATATGTTCCCTTAACCTTATGAATGTCTACTGCACATTTTGCCTATTAAATATCATCGTATTAGTTACCGTGGATATACAGTCATGGGAAATGAATATTCACCACTTATGTCATTTCCTTCTTTGTTTTATATAAAACCAGCAATTTTTAAATGTCCACAGAATCCACTAATTTAAGCAATATTTCAATAATTTATTTTTACATGAAGGAAATTAAATTCATATTTTCAATCTTTTTGAAATTTTGATATACTCTTCATTTATTTTGAGAAATTATTGATTCTGTGGAGGATAAAACTATTTTAGGTAAATTTTAATATATTTCATTAGACTGAAAGAATAACTACAGAATTTACAAAATTACTCTGTGAGAAAAATAATGTCATTTCTGTAAATAAACATGATAATTTAAAAATGCATATATTTTAGAAATATTGAATTATCCTACTATAAATGTGTACGAATTTGTCAAGTTCTGGTATGATTTGTTGATTTTACCGGCATTTAAAAATTGTTGGTTTTATATAAGACAAAGAAGAAAATAACATAAGTGGCTAATATTTATGTCCCATGACCGTATATTGCTCCGTAGACATGGTAAATGTAGGTCATAATGAGAGGTGCAGACTGAAGAGTGTATAGATTTTTCAAACAAGTGTTACTGTCTAATCTTGCATATCGTATAGCTACCCATTTGATTTAGCAAAGTGGTGTCTTCAACCAAGTGCTGAGCAAGCTTGTTTGTTTAACATGAAGACTGTACTGCACTGTATGTATTGTACACAGGGATTGAAATGATTGAATGTCTGTCTACATTGATGAAAGCATTAATGTATGAATACATATTAATAACGGTAATTTCTCTGTCAGAAAAGTCTATATCACCACTCAAATAATGTGATGAAACCTCATTTCTGACAGGGTAATTGCAGGTCAGTTTTGTAAAACAGTCACAGGATGACTCCTATATATACAGATATATTCATATTAAGACAAGTTGAACTTTATCCTAGCAATACATATTTAACTACCACATTTTCTTGTAATATTTAAAAAAAAAAGAATCAAAATGTTAACTTCATATCACATTACCTGGTGTATTTGCTGGTGAGGAACTTCTGGAACCTCCTCCCAAAGCGACTGGTGGAGGAATATCATCCTCTGGAATAGGTTTATTTGCCTTTGCCTTTTTCAGTAAATCTTGCAGAGTCTGGAGCCAAAAATAATTTACAAAAAAAAAAAGAAGCATTAAAATGAGTTTTCGACTAAGAATTGTTGCTAAAAATATTTCACATACACAATATCATGAATACAGCTAACGTCAATTATTCGGATGCCGACCATAATTAATTAAAAGAACAACATGCCTGTGAAAACATCAATGTTTCTTTTGTGACATGTTCACTGAGAATGGCCAGCTTACACTAGCTAATTTTTCGATGTATGGATATATTTTAACAATATAATTGATTATCTGGACGATTGATTTTCCATACTTTTTATGTGTCTCCCACAAAGTCCGGTTAATTGGCGTTAGACTGTATACATGTATATAAAAAAAGTAAAATATACAATAGCTGTCTTGTACATGTTGTAATACATATACACTTATATTTCAAAACAGAAATTGTTTTAAAAATTTAGTGATCAAGAATATCTGTAAATCTGAACACTATGGCATATCCAGTACTGATATCAAATACTAAGCAGAATTTTACAATATCTACCTTTAAAATGAGGAACATTTTAGTTTAACATACATGTATTTAGGTATATATAAGAAAGCAAATCCTTCTGTCATCCTATACAGCAATGACTCGAAATGTATGTGAAATACATATTTAATTTTTTTATCAGGAAGAAAACAACAACATAAAACTATAAAAAAAACACCATATCTTTTGAGGGAAACAAATGCAATATAATGCACATATTAAAATATTTTCCTGATGTTAACAAAAGAAAAACAATATTAAACATATAAAACCATATCTTTGGCACATACTTATAAATAACTTATGAAATAATAGTTTTCACAATGATGAAAATACATGTTCATGTTACACTTTTCATTTTAGGGCTGTGTTTCATATTTTCCACTAAATGTTTTTATTTTTTCTGGTTTATAATGTCAAAACTAAACCGTCCAGAGACATTAAACAGAAAAAAAAACTTGGAATAGCCTAAAGGTATTGATATTTTTTACATGTTTGTGTTACATGTTTCAATAAAAAATCCTGCTCAAGTTGTCAGCATCAAATAATTGCCATACATTACATATCTGTGTAATCATGAATTATATCCATTTTGAGCTAAATGTTATCACTAACAAAATGCTGCAGAAATGTCAATTATTTAAATGTCTCACCATGTCTACACAAGAGGACAGATTTGACCATTTTAGATATGACTCTCATTATAACAACAGTTAGGAAGTATCAATTATCTAATATCTCACCATCTCTATACAAGAGGACAGATTTGACCATTTTAAATATGACTCTCATGATAACAACAGTTACGATAGGAAATATCAATTATTTTAAAATCTCACCACATCTGCACAAGAAGAGAGATTTTACCATTTTAGATATGACTCTCATTATAACAACAGTTAGGAAATATCAATTATCTAATATCTCACCATCTCTATACAAGAGGACAGATTTGACCATTTTAAATATGACTCTCATGATAACAACAGTTACGATAGGAAATATCAATTATTTTAAAATCTCACCACATCTGCACAAGAAGAGAAATTTTACCATTTTAGATATGACTCTCATTATAACAACAGTTAGGAAATATCATTATCTAATATCTCACCATTTCTACATAAGAGGACTTGACCATTTTAAATATGACTCTCATGATAACAACAGTTACGATAGGAAATATCAATTATTTTAAAATCTCACCACATCTGCACATACCATTTTAGATATGACTCTCATTATAACAACAGTTAGGAAATATCAATTATCTAATACCTCTCCATCTCTACATAAGAGGACAGATTTGACCATTTTAAATATGACTCATTATAACAACAGTTAGGAGTTTACCTTTATGCCTCTGTCTAATCTTCTAGCTTTTGAAGCATCATTTGCAGCTTTAGCATTAGCAGTTGCTGTATTGTACATGGACAACCTCTCCTCTAGCATGCTAACCATGTTAACCTCTGGTTTCTTTATTTCTGGAGGTGCTGCTGAATTACTGTTATTGTTGGGAGGTTCTGGTGACTCTGTATCTGATGCTAACTCCTGTAATTCTGACAATAGCTCAGCTTCATCAACATCAGAATCATCATCACTACCAATGTCTTTCATATATTCTGCAGCCATCTTGTCAATATTGGTGTTTCCAATTCCACATACAGGCTCTGAAGTACATTATCACAAACTCTAAACCATAAATATCATGTTACATAAGCATTCATGATAACTAAAATCACACAGAATCATTAAAAACTTACAAATTTCATCTTACACTTTCAAAATCCAGGAATGCCATGTGTACATTATTTGCATGGGTTTTTTGTTGAACTAGATCTAGATCTATTAAGTAAATTAAATCCTTTTTCCTGGCAATATTTGTTTACATCTTTAATTCTTACAGTACATAAAATGTTGTGTCATTGTTACATAATTTACAAAATGTATACATAATTTATATGTATTTCAGTGTTTCAGGAAGATTTCTGAATACCATTACTTGCTGATAATGGTTGTGGAATATAACATGATAAATTTGTTAATTCTAATGTTATTCATCAAATATATGACTGACTTATCAACATCAATGCATTATACATGTTATAAATCTAATAAGGCCCAAAAAGTTCACATAACAAAGTGAATTGATGGTAACCTGTTTTCAATAATGGGTTACAAAAACCTGAAATAGGGTAACCCATAAATAGTAAAATACATGTAGATTACCATCACTGAGGCTTAATTCCATCCCTGAGATGGAATTACATTGTACAGCTTAAGCACCACACCTTTCAGGTAAAGAGTAGGCCGACACACAATTATCATATAGGATTAACAAATATTACTTCTGCTTTTTTGTTTCCTTTGAGGTTGACTACCCGTGGAAACATCCTCTCCTTGTAGAGCTAATAATTCTGCCTCTAAATCCTCATCACCTTCTATATCACCATAAATCATATTCTCCATATCCTCCATGTTGTTATACCCCATCTGAAATGGAAAAGAAATATACAAATGATTCCAAACAGTTTTTAAGGAGTTTTGATTCTACAAATCAGGGTTATGTTTAGGTACGGAGATGCTACAGTATAAGATTTTTAAATAAGATAAAGAGTATTATTTAAAAACTGTTTTAAGCATGTATTTTTTTCAGGTGTATTTCAAAGAAAATTTCTGAATTCTAAATTAGAGGTTACCCTGTGACTGTTTTACAAAAACTGACAAGGTATTGCTCAGTAATGAAGTTTCAGAAACAGATATTTCTGACAGGGGAATAGCGGATTGCCGTAAAACAGTCACAGGGTAACATACATGTACTCTAATGCCTGCACATTTTTAATTAGTATTTTAATGACAGAAATGAACTGAAATGTAGATTTATGCTGGCTCCTACCTTTATCTATGACTTATCTATTACTTTGTTGAGTACAATGCACTAGTTACTGATTTCTTGTTTCGATTTGATAATTTAAACATCAATTTATTGACAAATTTGGTGAAGCAATATATATTTTATGTTTCATATTTGAAACAATGAATACTAGACAAAGAAAAAATGTTTTGATATACATAGTATTACAAAATATGTAAACAGTAAAGTTCAAGAAGTGCATCAATGTCTGTTTGTGTGATGTCATATAAAAAACATGCAGTGAATTGTGAATCACCTGCATGTTTTCAATGTCATCGACCAACGAAATAATGCGAAACAAAGTGCATTAGAATGTTGCTTACATCAAAACAGACAAAAACTTTATTTTTACTATTTATGCCGAACCATGCAGACTTATCGGAAGTTGCCATTTTCTCATAGCAAGTTCCAAACAAATTTTGTGGGAACTTTGAATTGTTCTTTGACAATGTTATCAACAGTATCAAGTTTATTTCTGTCATTATTATTATAGATAAACTACTCAAAAAATTGTCTACCCATTCATATGAGCATTTGCAGCTGAATTTCCATTGCAAATTTCATTTGGAACAATGTGTTTCGAAAATTTGTTTTTTATTTACATGTAAGCATAATCATTTATTTAAATAGCCCTAAAAGATCTAGGTCTATATGTGTATGCAGAATAGCCCTGAAAGACCGGGTTATTAGTCCTTGTTCTTCATGACTATATGGAAAATATAGGGGACTTGTGTAACCTAGAATAGATGTCTTAATATTCAATGATATGGAGGCGCCAGAAATTTCAAGCTATTTTTTGTCACCACTTAATAGACTGAAAATTACGATTTAGAACATTTAATGCTGACAAAAACCGATTGCTGAAAAATGGACAAAAAGCAGTAGAAATACAGGGAAAAATCAGTAGAAATCGATATATTTTTTCTTGGCGGTAGATGATTAGAAAAATAGGTAGACTACTGCCAAAATTGGTAGACTTGACAGGTATGCATGTGTATACAGAATAGCCAAGTTTAATAATTACATGCAGATTCGTTATTCATTTGTATCATGGTTGCTGTAATTTCTCTATGACTAATCTAGCTTCTAAGTAGAAATCACACTTTCTGATAAGTTTGTTAATTCCAGTCTGCGCATGCTCAGTCCAAATTTACATAAGAACAGCCAGGTTAAAAAAACATTATGGTCACGTAAGAATAACTATAGTATTTATCTTCATTTTTACGGCAGACCACAAAACCAAAACAAGTCAGACAAATCCAGTATGTGCATACTCGGTCAGAATTCGTGTAAGAATAGCTGGGTGAAAATGCATTATGATCACATAAGAATAGCCACTGTGCACTAATTTATTGTTTAAAGTCATCCTAAAGCAGGTTGCCAAAGCTGATATTTTTCTGAATAAAACTATGGGTATGAAGGTTTGAGAAGGGATGAAGCCAAGGTTTGGGGAAGGGATTCTGGCTGGGCAACAGTAAATCACAGAATAAGAAAACAAAACGGGTCATACTAATTTAAGCCTTGAACTTTATTACCATCTGATAATACGTACCGAACCACTACCAATAATGGGACTTGCTATTTCAGTATTTGTCATTAGATATAGTAAAAAATTTGATTTTGATTTGGTTATTTCATCATAGCGTTAACCCCACCCCAGTTTATGACTTTTCGAGAAAGATAGCGACATATGGCCGACCTGACTCATTAAATCTGCTCCTCTCCTCTTCGGAGGATCTGCATCCGCGTTTTTACGTCCAAACATATTTGATAATGTCTTGTTTATATTCACATGAGTGTTGATTCATCCAGCAAGAGCACTTCCGGCATATTTGCTAGAAACAATCGATGTTATAAGTACGCTTACGTTAGATGGAAGCATCTACTAGACTCAGATGGGGAAAGCGCGAACCTTCAAAATTTAATGTTGGCTTTTCATATGGAATCACTTGCCAAAAGTTTACAGACATTATAATTTTTACTAAATGTTTCATAAAAACCACATTTTTTTTAAAAAATATTGTTAAGTCATTTCTCATCGCATTTGAAAAGAATTTTCTCCGTTAAACAGAGAACGTATCTAAGTTTAATTGCTTAATTATTTGGATGTTATTTTCTAATTTGTAATTGTAGGCCTAAGTTTTAAAAAAATACATCTTAAACAAAAAGTAAAACTTATATATCACAATTTTACTAACACAAACAAGAAATTTACATCACAAAAAATCTTTTAATTTCGAATTCAGAAAAAAATTTATATATATATATATATATATATATATATATATATATATATATATATATATATATATATATATATATATATATATATATATATATATATATATATATAATGAAACTGTATTGAATTCTTTCTTTAAAAGTGAAAATTCTATTGATATATTGATATTATTTTATCTCCTTATAGCTACATAGTATCCCGTTAACGAAATAATTACGTCGTTACAACGAGATAACTATCTTGTTATATGCCTTAATTATCTAAACGATATAGTTTTCTCGTTATAACGATTTAATTATCTCGTTATAAAATAAAATAATTTATGTGTCCTAAACCAGCCACCGTACAAAAAAAAACAAAAAATCAATCAAAACAAACAAAAAACAACATTAATTTACTAAGAGTATAGCATATGGCGAAAATTTAATTATGGGAACATACATATGTCCAACTACTGAATAGTAAAAACAGTGTCCACACCACAGGAGGTCGAAACTCTGTCGATAAAATAAAATCTAGTATAAACATGTGCCTATATCATATTTATTAAATATAATAATATACAGTTTGATAAATATGAAATACATACATGTTTATTTTATTGACATACTTTCGACCTGTGGTCCACATATACTTTTGTCACGTCCCTAAATCTTGCAATAATCATTTTATTGTATTTTAAAATAAATAAATAAATTCCTTTAGGAAAACCTCCAAAAACATCTTTGTCTTTCCGGTTTTGCTGGGAAATACAGTAGCTGGTGGGATAAAATAATCACATACATTAGCAGACTTGATTCTTCTATGTAGGCCTCTGGCCTATGATTAACCCGACTAGCCCATGACCAATTAATTTATAATTTGGTGCACCTATTTCCCCTACGTCACAAAATGTATGACGTCATTGTAGTAATCTTGCATTGGCATTCCGTTCTGATGGGCAGATAATTATTTTTAAAGTCGGTATGGCTAATTCTCCAAACTGCTGTGATAGTCCACAAAACGAATCTTATCAAAGACAACTAGAATGTATAAACCAGATAAACTTCAAGTAAGTGGTACGCCAATGGTTTATTCTAGTGACAAACAGTTTCGAGTCCATGCCAATGACAGACGTTTCGACAAAATGCATTATCGTTACATCATGACATTGACATTGAAATCAAATCAGAAAAATATCCAGAAGGCAGAACACGAACATTAAAATTTAATTGGGCTTGCTTTGTTAGTATCGCATTTAATCCTTGATTTTGCAGTGGCCGACAGTGTTTGACTACCAGTGTTCAGTATTTATTTACCTTATATGCACAGCAGAGAAAGAATAAACATTGCAATATTTCTACTTTTATACACGTGTTACCTTAACGAAGATTCACTCAGTCCGAAATTCGGTCACGAAACGAAATATTAAAAAATGTGTAAAAAATCAATTTAGAAAACATGTACATGAGTCAAGCACTAAGTAGACTAGGCACGAGACACTCCATTTACATAAAATTATCTGACCCAAAACATTTTTCCCGATAAAAAGTGTTCATCGGTAAATGTCTGGTTCATCACATTACGGTAGGTATTGTCAAGCTTATCAACAAAATTTCGATTTAAGTGAATGGACCTTTTTTCAGTTGTTCCATTCCGTCCATTTTTATCGGAATAATTAGTACTCAGATCATGTGACTTAAACACAAAGGTGGACAAGGTCACTTTCGGTTTTGTAATATTTGATTGACAGCATTCGATGATTATCTCCAAGGAAATAAGTTTATATAGATGTTCTTTCTTGTAAAGATAATAAGTGACATCGCTTTCCTGTAAAATGCTTTTCAACCCTCGCACCTAGCACTGCATGATATCCATTATACCAGGTGAGATGTTTGACTGGAGGTAATGCTGCCCACATTTTTTCTCTGAAGCTGCAACTCGAAAAGCTATATTAGTAGGTTTACTTTGAGAGAACAAGGATTAAGGGAGGGAAACTACTTTTATCACATTCGTCATGTAAATGTGATTTAGTGTGTCATGTACAGATACCATGTTATAAATAATCATTGGTGAATCAATATAAAAAGCATAGATACCAAAAGATTAATCTTCAGGTGGTCCAAGATACAGTATACAAATCAGTTGGACGTTGGACAAACATGGATATCTGAAAGATCAGAGGTGGAATCAGGTGCCATGGAGGAGTAATCATCGTCACATATGCCGTGAATCCACAGTCAAAGTCAAACTTATACAAGACAAGAATACATTCTTATCGCAATCTATATACACGACTCAACAACTAGTATCAAACAGATAGCTCAACATTTTATTTAATGATGCAAAAGGTCATTACACTGACTGTTTGCCTCTGTTTATGAAATTATGTGCAACAGTATCTGTCATATCGGATCATCTAGGAGAGATGAACATTTATGCAGGCGAAAATGGAACCGATTACTTACACTAACTAAATGTGTCTGTTGTAAGTAAAGTTTCCGAAAAGAAAATGTATTTATATGATCCCGTGGAAGTGTGTTTAGTTTCTAGTTCTCTGGATATATGGCATTCACATAAGCATAGAAAACATTGTAATAAGCGAGGCGCACCAAGCTAATAAAATATCCGACAGGTGTTATCATGTCAACCTGCAGCCGATTAACAGATAAGTTGTCATTATAAATCGATATATCTAATGATGACAGTATAGTTCAATTAAAATAGCAAATGTTTTCATGAAGGTTAGTACATACGTTTATGTAATTTCTTTTTTTTTAAAAATCTCTTCTGTGTGTTTATTGATCAATTTTCGAGGTTATTTATTGATCCATTTATTTATTATTCGTAGGCTTTTACTTCACTGGAGAGGGCTTTGCAAAGAAAATTTTAAAGAACTGCAGAATTTGGAGCAGCAACTGAAAATATCAGGCAATAAACTGGCGGAAAAGCAACAGGCTCTACCAATTTTAAGGGCAAAAAAACAGGCGTGCAGTGACCGTTATGAAACATTTATAACCAAGTTGAAAGACTCCTATGATAAACTGGATGATTTGACGAAGGAGGCCAATCAATGTAAAATCAAAACCACTACCAATAATGATTTACTTTATGATATGTTAATGAAACTTAAGACAGATGAGAATGATATTAGAGTACGAATAGAGGAATTAACTAATAGAAACGATGAGAATGACTGGGACAGAAAAGATACTCCATGTTCACATATTGAAGAAAATGGCAAGGGAGAAAATACCTCCGTCACAATTAATTCTCCCGTGTTTGTCAAGGAAACCAAAACAATATCTATAACAACACCTACATGGATAGGACAGGGAGACGATTGTATAAAGGAATCAACTCGGAGAAAGGAAAATAATCTGAATTGTAGGACCGGTTTTCAACATACTGAAAGTACAAGTATCGAACGAAGTGAGGCGAGTTCCGAAACAAATATATTGAAAGTTGGTGATAACGAAGAGCCTATACTATGTGAAAGAAGTAACGATATAATTGTACATTATACATCACAAGATATAAAGGAAGCTCGAGAATTGCGAGACAGTACATGTTGTACCCCAGGGTTGGTAATTGTAGACACCGACTACAGCACCACTGATACATCGGAGGACACGACTCCAAACCATTCAATAATACCCGAAAATTACAGAAATTCGAGCGAGTTTGGTTTGATTTGTGATAACAGTAAGGAAAGTGGAAATTCTTCAGAGCAATACCTGAGCTCGGGAGATCTTTTCACGTCAAAAAAGGAAGGAAAACTAGTATCTGAAAGCCGTCGCCAATTCCCTCCATTATGTTCAGACTTTGAACAGTCTACCACATATCACGATCATCTAGTTACAAAAACAGTTTTATCAATTTCAGAACTTAAATCAATTCACATGTTGCCATTAACTTGTTCTCCCGGTAATGGAGAGGGAAGAGATGTTATATCTAGCAAAACATGGGATAGGCCTACAGAAGTTGCAAAACCAACAAAAAGTCACACGATTCAAATACGCGAAAAAGAGCGCAAGATATATGACAAATCAAAGTTAGATGCCTGCATACTGAGCACTACAGATTTAAAAACGTCCAGAAATATAGAAAAGAGGAAAGCAGGAAACTGCACTACGATTAACCAACGCAAGCGCACAGGAATTTTACCCCCTATCGAAAGGACACAGAACAACAAATCTGTTACACTCAAAATACCATCGCATTTGGCACTGCGTATGACTAACAACCAAAACAAACACGGTACTGATAAACATGTTTGTTTTGAAGATTTGAAAAATGTTGATTCAGAAAACAGTGTACCGTCTAAGATTTCCTACAATTCAAGTGATGAACCATTGGTTGATGTGAATGAAAATATTACAAATGATGTTTATGAAATCGCAAGAAATCATGAAAACAGACTCAATAACACAATACAATATTGTAACAACTACGACCCATTTTGTTTTGAATTTGTCGATACGAAGGCAAACGAATGTAGGAAAACTGAAAATGAAACTTTATCTTCAGACTCTGACGAGGTAACAATGGTGAAGAATGAAATAATCAATTGAATGAGTTTGAGAAAATATTTTACCAATTTATCAACATAGAAAACATGTAAAACTACATGTATATGAAGTTTCTAATGAAGTTTTGTTTGAAGTTAAAACGATATGATACAGAAGAACATCAGTGAATATATTGTTTATATGATATCCAAGAACAGGTACTCTGTTTATGACTAGAGCACCCATTTAACTATTTATCCTTTTCATCAACATACCATGTATATCGATATACACACTTTATGGTGTATATAATAATGTGAACATCATCAGCATCAGTAAATTGGTCTTACTAGTAACATGATTTACTTTTACAATAATTAGCTTTAAACGTGTGTTATCTTGCACATCTATGTTCCAGTTTTAAGATATTAGACACACAAACATGTCTACAAGTAAAAGAAAATGCACATCGCAAAAGTAGGAGATTGAAGCCTGAAATAACAGCAAAACGCAGAGCAATTGAAATATCAAGCCTAATGTACAAGGCGTCAGACATACATTTTTGCAGTGTGGAATTCATATTTTATCTATCACATTTATATGATTTATATGAAAGTGAAACAAGTTTGTTACACTATGCTCTCTGTACCGTAAAATGTGAAACGCGTTTCTGTACAAAATTACCATTAATTATTTGGTAATTGGTCAATCGTTGCAAGAAATTATTTTCATGTGTGCCACATTTCTGCATTTAGTTGTTAAACAAATGACGTACTTTGTTAATAGTTTAAGGCTATTTCTGGCACTTTTGGTTACTTTAATATACTTTGGAATGGAAAAAGATTGTAGGTTCAAGTGAAACATCTCACTGACATAATATTATAAACATAATACCAAAGTTATATTGCTCAAGACGATATCGTTTCTGTCAATTAGATTTCATCAGTTGAGCTCCAATTTGAAAAGTATGTGTATTTTCTAAAGATAATGGAATGCATTCAACATCTGTATATTACAAAAGGCATCTTTTGAATTATCAAAAGACCACAGGATGGCATTTTTTACTGGAAGAAAGAAAATTCTAAGAAATAATTTAATATAGAGAATAAATTGAAATAAATCGGCCATAATCGTAACGGTTTCCTTCTATGTGTATTGACTCAGCTGCATTTGAGGCGATTTCTCAGGTGTTAATCAACAATATTAACATTTTCTTGGTACGCATTGAGACCACGTATTGATATTAGTATTACTGCATACCAGTAGTTTATAATTATTTTGGAACAAAAATATTGCCATAGGTGTTTAACTAATCAAGAGAGCCGGCATGGTTCAGTCGGTAGCGCGCTCGACTCTTGATCGTGAAGTCGTGGGTTCGAGTCCAGCAGGCGCCAGGTTGGTTTCCTGTCCTTCGGATAAGACAGTAAAACTCGAGATACCTTGTCGCAGTAGGTGTTGCACGTTAAAGAACTCTCACTGCTCAAAGGCCGTAAGTGCCTAAAATAGGTCAAAATTTGAAGCCCTTCACCGGCGTTTGGTGACGTCTTCATATGAGTGAAAGATTCTTGAATGGGACGTTAAACAATAATAAACAAACAAATGGTTTGGGGGGTGGGTTGTGTGGGTTGGGGGGGGGGGGGGGGGGGGGGGGGGGGGGGGTGGTTTTATAACTAAATCAAGATGTATAAACCATAACGTCGGTGTTTGGATTTTTTGACGTCATGTCTTTTTATAAAAAAATTACAATACATTTTCATAAGGCGCTCTTTGTTAAATTGTATTCGAGTCTAAGAAAATTCTCACCTTCAGCTAACACTGAAATTTGATAGGCTTAAGGCCCTTTCATACATAAACAATTTTTCGAACTTATGCCGACGTATGAAACATTTTTCAATATTCAAACTATATATGATATAATGTCATTGTTTTCTATCCGTCGAATATTATGCTAATTACTTGATGGGCTACACAAAGTCTATATCGGTTTTAAAATCTATATTGCTTTATCGTGTCATTATTGTTGAAGTAGCAAAACAATGATAAACATTTCCATCAATAGATACATTTCACGATTAAAAAAAAACTGTATTTTATCAAATTCTGTGAAAAGTCACCTTTAAAATTGTTATTCAATGTTTTAAATGTTTGTTGTAGTGTTAAAGTAGAGACGAAAGAGTCCTTGTGATAATATATAAATAATTCATTGAAGTTTTGTATTGTAACAACGAGGCAATGTTTGTGTATTTGAAGTGGCAGATTACTGCAACTTTATGCAGCGTTTTGATACATCATTTAATATATTTTTTTCTGACATAAAAGAAAACTGAGACTAAGTGTTAACATGTGTGGTAACTACTGTATCAACTAAACGGATGCTTCCGTGTTTTCTGCCCGTACTAAAATATTTTATTTATAAAATAAATATAAAAATATATTTATAACAAAATATTGGAAATATAAGAGGGCTGTAAGTAGTGAGAAATAGAAAGAGTGTGAGATAAATGAATTGTGAGCAGCATGTCGTTTTTGAAGAGTTAAAGAATAGTAAATTACTGGATTAATGACTGGATATAATGTTACAGTAGCAATGTTACTACTTTGGTATCCAGGAATGCAAATTCATGATAAATTTGTGACTATACAACAATGATTTCAAATTCCTTGAAATTTTACCAATTTTATAATTTCACAAGTTGAACAATTTATATTTCGTATGACGTTTTGTTTTCCTTGAACTATGTAGTAAATCTACACGTGACTAGCAAATTGTTTGAATTCGACTGATGTGCGTACCACATTATTAGAACGCCACAACTGGTTTTAATATGTATTAAATGAGGATCTGCAGACATTTTATCTGTATCTAGAGCATTAATCACTCGATCAGTAAGCCGTCGGATACACAAGTTGAAGTTCAAGGGAAGATAATGGCATTTAAAGAGCCTGCGATTTTAATGTTACTATACATAACAGGTAAGAACAGACAGAATTAATGCTTTTTTCAAATTATAGACAAACATTTTATCACGTGTATTAATGTATGTGTCGCTGTCACTCTCAGAAAATGAAAGATAATGTTGAGTATATATACGCGGTTCAGAAGAGAAACAAATGCAACTGATTTATGTTTTAAAACATTTTGTAACTCTCAATATTTATATCTCAAATTGTGCTTGCTGATTGTTTGAAAGGCTATAGTGCTTAAATACTCGAACCTGTATTTTATTTTTTCCGCCACATTGTTTTGCAAAGAAGTTTAGAATGGGCGAGAACGGAAGTGCTCGCTCTGTTTGTGTGAATAAATGGACTTTTGATCTGAACACGTTAGTGAAGATATCAATGGAAATATCATATCTGTTTGTAAGATTTGATAGAGATGTCATTTCAATGAAGAGAGCACTGTACATAATAGCATCCGTAACATCATAAGTAATCAGCCACGATATAAGGCCTTAAAGTGTGTAAATAATGACTTGGATAATTATCTATAGATATCACATGTATGGCGATTTACTCATTATGATCACGACAAAATGTTTGTTTAATGCCTTTCCCATAACGACATAAAGGCAATACTTATAAAATTATGATAATTGTGTTTATCATTAATCAACTTATCATTATAAATGGAAACATTAATTTTCGTTCTAAATTTCACACGATCATTTGGGTGCTTGGTTATATATTTGCACTTTTCTGATAAAGGAACACTGAGATTTGTATTGTGAAAACGAAGCAATATGCCAAGAGGGGATATTAGTGTATAAAATAAAGTGCCATGGCTACACACCGTTGTTTCTGCACGAACGAGCCTTTTTGATAACAATTTAATCAGATGCGTAGTAAGAAAAATGCACTCATGCCTACGGATAAAGCAAATAGTTAATTTCCTTTACTGATTCTGATAAGAGGCTGATAAATTGTCTGACCTATTTCTGTGATGCTACTTTGTTTTCTGTTTTGGAGTTGTCCGAGGTACGCGACATTGTTAGATTTGATCCGATAATGATAGATTTATGGTGGTCAGTTTTACAATAGTTGCTTTCTATCTTAGATATAGTCATTGTAAATGTAAATTTGACACCTACAGATCTTTCTCTTTTCAATGTAAATTGCTACTTAATTCTAGCGAGGGATATTTTTGATAATGGCTTTAAATGATTCAAAGTAGAATTATTAAAAAGATAACATATTTTGTCATAACTGAGAAATTAATCCATCCCATATCTTCTGACAACTAATTTCATAGTATTAATTTACGCAACATATTAGAGTTGTCTTTTTAAAAATGGTTGAGTTTTAATTTTGCATCTGCAAATCTTAACATTCGTGAATATTGCATGATGCGGTTTTTGGAGAACACACTGTTTTTTTTAGATTGTTACATCTAATGTGAAACGGAATTATGGGTATATTTTTACCTGAAAGAACATTTGATTAACATTGTCTCTGAACGCATATTTTACATTATGGGGATGTCAGCACTTATTGTTTTAAGCATTTGAGTTTAATGTCATCAATTTCACTTAAATGCTCAATTTGGATTTCAAATTCAACTCAATTTTCATGATTGGGAGATGAAATAGTAATCGATTTACATATAGTGATATACTTACTTTTCTTCTTATCCCCATTTAATATATTTTTAAAAAGGTACATCTTATATTTTTTTGTGAAAAAAATTATCAATGAAATCAAACATTGTCTTGTCAAAATAGTAATGATACGTAAGAGTTATAAGATTTAATCGATCAATTTGAAGGTGTAAGTAGCTTTTAGAATTAAAACTTGAATGGATATTTTAACATATTTCTTTTACTCTCAGAATTCTATTTACCCTACAGCATGTATGTATTCACGAGTTATCATGTTCGCTCTAAATATTTATTTTAACAGGATGTCTGGCGAGCCTTTCCACACATTTACGAAACAAACGGTCAGAGAACTGTTATCAGCGACTCGGATGCTTTTCAAACGCAGCACCTTACAATAATACGAACGGCCTACTTCCGCAAAACCCAGATAGCATTCGGACTACCTTTTACCTCATCAAGAATAAAAATCAACACTCTCCTGTCGTTCTAGTAGATGGTAACAGTAACAGCATTACAAGTTCCGGTTTTAACACCTCTCTTCCGACAGTCTTCATCATACACGGATTCATGCAAAACAGTCGAGCTGGATGGTTAACACTTATGACCAAGGAATTCTTGAAAAATGTAAAACTCTTAATTGTGAAAAACATTCACTCTAAGTGGATGAATGAACTGCACTTAGGAAATCATTTCATGAATATTATTAACAATACCAAACTCATCTACCAAACCTTTATCTTTCCTCATTACCAAGATATTTACAGCCGTTAAGTAGAAACTTCAGCAATACTGTACAGTTGTTTATTCCAGAAGTGATGTAAATAAGATGACACTTAAAAGTACTAAACAACTTTTAAAAAATTTGAAGGCACACAATTTTTCTTAAATTCACAGTATCAAAACATACGACTTCTCTACTCTTTACACAACAATTCCACATAATAATTAAAAGAAAGACTTTTTAGCATCATAGACAACTGTTTTTTCACTAAAGGTGGTACCCGAAATTTTAAATATCTAGTAATTGGTTATTATGATACTTATTTTGTCTAACATCACTCTGATTCTACACATTAATACACTGAAGTTGATATAAAAATGCTGGAATTTCTAATAGACATTGTATTTGTAATGTTCGGAGATGTGGTCTTTCAACAAACTGTCTGCACTGCTATGAGAAATAGTTGTGTCCCTTTATTGCCTGACCTATTCCTTTATTCATTCGAAGCAGACTTCATTCAGAAACTGCTAAATCAATAGAAGAAAAGCTAGCGTTGTCCTTTAATTGGACATTTAGATATATCGACGTTTTGTCAATTAATAATGACAATTTTTTTACATATGTCAATGTGATATATCCCAGTGAACTAGAAACATACAACAGAATCAAGCACACACGCTTCATACTTAGACACAGACGGGAAATTGGCAACTAAGCTATACGACAAACGCGATGATATCGGCTTTCCCATCGTAAATTTTCCACATTTAAGTGTAATATCCCACAGTGAGTTTATATTTCACAAATGATCCGATATGCAAGTGCGTGTTCAACATATGGACATTTCATATACAGAGGTAAACAAGTCACTGACAAATTATTGACACCGTGATATCGAAAAGCGCTTTTGATGTCAACTTTCCACAAATTTTGCGGTCGGTGTAATAGTCTTGTTTGCGATTACTCTGTTTCACTAAGTGAAATGTTGAGTTGTCTTTTCGTTGGCGTTTGTTGAGACATCTGTACTAATTATGACGAGGATTCGTTCCTAACGTATTTCATTTGGATTTGACTGTGGAATCACGGCGGGTGTGACTGGTCTACAGGGAATGCTTACTCCTACATGGTACCTGATTCCACCTCATGGTATCCAGAGGTGTTTGTCCATTTGTACCAGATTAGTATCTATATCCTGGGCATCCTAAATATTTATATTTTTGTATCTGAGAATATGAGTCCAAAAATTCTTTTTGAAGGAGATCGTTTCTGTCTATAAAACTTCATCAGCTGTGCTTGAATTCAATATAAATATATTTCCTATAAAAAGTAGTATCATACAAGACCAAATTATAAATCTAAATGTGTTGCCAAGATCGTCTAAGAGTACTTATTGTGAAATGAATATATGAACTTTTGAGAAGTTTAGAATTTAAATGATGGAATCTGAACGAAATATTACTCTAGTATATTGTAATATATCAATAAATTGTTCACCGTACTTCATTAGAACTATTTATTTGTTGTTTTGAAATCTAATTTCTTTTATGATGCGATATACATAAAGTTTAGAAATCAATTTTTTGAATTATTGGTTTTACTCATTATAACTTTTCTGCTTAAACTACCTTAACTATGTAAATCATTTCAGATAAGGTGTTTGTAAATGTGATCATTCATAATTTTAGTACTATATGTATATCTTGAACTTTCATAGTGATCAAACTAGTCGTACAATTGTAATATGTTTCATATTAGCTGATTGTTTCAACTAATATATTATATAAAATCACACAAAATTTACCACGAATGTGTTCGGTTTGAAATTCTTTTCTATAAAATGCAGAATACAAATTCAGATTACATTTACTGACAGTTTCACCCTTTATTTTGCACAGACTCAAATCAATATAATAGCAGTGGACTGGGGAAGAGGTTCTGGTTTCCCTTACACGCAAGCTGTAGCAAATACAAGAATCGTAGGTGCAGAGATAGCATCTCTCATCGAGTATCTTGTCCACCAAACAGGCGTATCCTTGTCATCCTTTCACCTCATCGGTCACAGTCTAGGAGCACATGCTGCTGGAGTAGCTGGAAGAAAATTGACAGGATTAGGAAGGATTACAGGTATTAAACCCAACGTTTTGTAATGTTTCCACTTTTTTCATATCTGTGCATAAAAGGTTGTTCCTATTAACGAAACTCATGAAGGCAAACTCTATTTTTCATATCACGTGACTCCTTTCTTTTATATCACATGACCCCTTTCTTTCATATCCCTGTTTATATTTTATTATCTATCTATCTATCTGTCTATCTATCTATCTATCTATCTATCTGTCTGTCTGTCTGTCTGTCTGTCTGTCTATCTATCTATCTATCTATCCGTCCGTTCTTCTATATGTCTGTCTGTCTTTTTGGGAATATATGTATAGGTTATTGACTGCATATTTTTTTTTAATATTGACACCCTAGTTCTTGGCGCGGTAAAGGGCCGAGAGTGTGATGCCCTTCTCCGCGCCAAGAACGAGAGCGTCAATATTTCAACATATACAATGTACATTCACTAATATTTTTATTATAAATCCTTGATCAATGATCATACAATAAAAAATCTTATTGAATTCATGATCAAACATAAAATATTTACCCACATCAATCACCCATAGGTTCAATGTTAATCTAGACGGTGTTATTTTATTTAAAAATAATGTTCACATTGACATATTGAAATTAACTACACATCTTGTGTTATTATACGACTCGCGGATTTTCTGTCCGCTGATTGGTTGTGACTATGGCAATTTGTATTGATAAATCCGAGTATCAATCGAAGAATTGCTACTTTCATTCATTCGACAGACCTGAGGGCCGTGGATTGTTATGTCACCCTCCGTTCTTTTCCTTTTTTTTTGTAAGCGTATGTGGCTGGATGAAACAAATGCATTAACCAATGAAAAAGCGACTCTCATTTAACCATCACTCTTAATCATTCATGAACGAAAAAACAGCCTAAATATTTTGAAAATCGTCCTGTGCAGGAGTTAAACATTAAATATGGATCGAAATTGTTTTTTAATTCGAATTTTGAAATAGCCAAATAACAGAACAATTACTGATATTAGTTTCGGGCAACATAAGGTTTTATCAGTCCAGCGAAACATGATATTAACTTCGGCTTCGCCTCGGTCAATATCATGCTTCTTTGGACTGATAAATCATTATGTCACCCTCAACCAAGTCAATAATTGCATAATGTTATTTCCCGAGAGAGTTATTTGCCTGATATAATTTCGTTCGAAGGTTATTTCCCTGTGGTTATTTCCCTCGAGGGTTATTTCCCTGGTGTTGTTTTCCCCACGTTCCAAATTCTGTGAAATATCTCACTTATACAATGTCATGCGATCAAGTTTAATCCAATCAGGTCATTTTGAATAAAAGTGAGGTATAATAAATTATCATATAGCACTGCTGTGACATTACGATACCGTTTTAGCTTAATTTCATTTAGTCTAAACTTCTCTGACCACCTGAAAAAGTGAAACAAACCAGAGGGATTGATCAACTTGCCATATCTGTTTTTGTACTCCGTAAATTCTCACATCAAATAAAAAATAGTATAATTATTGTACGATAATTCACCTTTTCATTTTATGTCAAGTTAATGGAAAACAAAAGTAGCGTATATAATGATTAGAATGATTTAATGAACAATTTTTGTGTTGTTGAAGGTTTGGATCCTGCACAACCTAACTTCAGTGGATACGATACTGCAGTTCGCCTGGACCCTTCGGATGCACACTTTATTGATGTAATACATACCGATGGATCCCCATTCGACGAAATTTCTGGTACGAATAAAACGATGCTAAGTGAAGAATACTTAAATACTCTAGAATACCAGGAAACAAGTTCATAAGAGAAATTTGGTATAATATACATACCTGATAAGAGAGAGAGAGAGAGAGAGAGAGAGAGAGAGAGAGAGAGAGAGAGAGAGAGAGAGAGAGAGAGAGAGAGAGAGAGAGAGAGAGATAATATTAAATATTAAATATTAATCAAAATTAATTACTCTACGAGTCGAAACCTAGTACATTTTGTACAGAAATAATTCATTGCCTTTAATTTTATATTTTGACTCTTTACATAGGATTTGGAATGAGCGATCCAGTTGGACATATAGACTTTTATCCCAATGGAGGGAGTCTTCAGCCCGGGTGCCCACGTGAGAGCTTGATCAACCTTGTCAGTGAGGAGTATCGTGATGGACTTGACAGTGATTATTTTACTTACTTAAATTCCTCTAAAAATATATATAACATCGCAATGTATTAATTAATATTTGCTTTATTTCGTTAGCACTTTCACCATCATGGATTTCTTAGGATGTCGTCGGGCGGTAGCAATTATGAATTAATAGAATTATATATAGATTATGTTTTTTTCAAACACACACACACACACACACACACACACACACACACACACACACACACACACACACACACACACAAACATAGGTCGCCCCGAAAATTTGACTTCACTTTTGTCCGTGTCGTTAGTCATATATATATATATATATATATATATATATATATATATATATATATATATATATATATGTGTGTGTGTGTGTGTGTGTGTGTGTGTGTGTGTGTGTGTGTGTGTGTGTGTGTGATGATTTCATATAGGCATGAACGTAATTAAACATCCTTGTTGCGCATCTTTTTATTTTATAGGAACTGAAGACATGGTTAGCTGCAGTCACAGCAGGTCGATATATTTGTTTATTGATTCAATTAATCGCTGCCAGTTTAAAGCATACCCGTGTCCGAATACAGATGACTTCATGTCAGGGCGCTGTTTTACATGTGGAAACGGTCAGTGTCCTGAAATGGGATACAATGCAAATAAACACAAGCGATTGGGAACTTTTTATTTGGCAACAAGAAAGAATTCCCCGTTTTGTGGTTAGTATACGTAAAACATTCTTCCCGAGTTCTTTTGAATTGTTCTCACTTCCTATTTATGCTAAATATGTTTTATAATTCATACAGTTAAAACGTTCTTCTTGTTTGATTTAGGCAAAACACATTTAGTGCATGTGAAATTTGGAGCAAATATGGATCGCTCTTATGGCAAACTGAAGCTTCGATTACTCGGGAGGAAAGGACTATCAGAAGAGATAGTCATAGATGGGTAAGTGAATAAGGAAATAACTAGTTTCGATTATTACGATGCCGGTTTGTTCTGAAAAATTCCATTGGAATTGTACAAATTATCTTTTAGTTTGTAAAGGATAAATCACCAATGAAATTTGTTGTTTATAAAAATCTATGTAAATATGCCGGTGCACTTGTTTCTACCATTAGATATCCGGTATATAAAATCACAGATACAAAAGTATCAATCTTCGGAAAATTTATTAAATAATGTCGAACTAAAATGTAAGGGCACATATTGCTCCCGTAATCCGTATACCTCGGCAATAACTTCTGGGCCACTTTACACAGAGAATTTTCAATGTCCCTTTTTGTTTTCTAATTCGAAATTGTTTCAACTAAATTACAGTTCTGGCCTAATCTTCAACAGAGTTTGTAAGTAAACTGAAATTTGATCGCAAATTAAAGAAAAGCATTTTGGACCTCTTAAAAAATGATGACAATAGATACGTCAGCGTATAGACATGCTCGGTAGGATCGTATTTGAACGGAGACGGAGTACAGTAACATGCGACTGTATTTTGTTGAGGATGGTTGCTATCTACACATTGCAACATTGTAATTGAAAAGTTTGGGTGCTTTACTAGGTAAATAGTAATGTGGAATACAAGGTGTCTATACATTTATTTGCAAATTTTAATTTCCGAGAAAAGACTTCTCTCCAGAACAGTTATCGTCTTTACGTGTACACATTTGAACAATCTGTAAGGGACAATGTACATTATAACAGAGGTCAGTGTGTAGTCATGAATTGAAAAATCAGTGTACGGTTTATTATTGCGTCCTAAAAAGCAAATATTCCGTAATAAAAATTCCGTATATTTAAAATCTTTTAGTATGATTTTTTTATTCTAATTCGAGATTTTTTCAACCAACATACAGTTCTGGTCTAACAAAGTTCGTACCTGAAATTCTTTCGATTTTGACTCTCCAATCGCCAATCTTCCAGATTTAAATACCGCTGTAGGCCAGCACGTCTTCAACAAATGAAACCTGGTCCTAGTCTGTCAAATTTTGTTTTGCTGTCGAAATGATCATGCAGGGGAAAGTTTGCCAGTATTCTTGGTGTTTTATTTTTCTGGGGTGATATTCAATGGAGCTATTTTACCACGATTATCGATGCTATAGGCCTTATCATAAAATGTCAAATGTCAAATCTCGGTTACCAAAGTATAAATCTTTATAATGACCAGGACACAGATACAAATCCGTCAAAAATGGATAAACACGAACATCTGGAAACCAAGAGGTGCTATCAGGTGCAATGGAGGAGTAAGCATCCCCCTGTCGACCGGTCACACCCGTTGTGGGTCCACAGTCAAGTCCAAATAAAATACATGAGGAACGAATCCTCGTCACAATTGATACAGACGTCTCAACAACCGCCAATGAAAAGGCAACTCAACATTTCATCCAGTGAAACAGAGTAATAGCAGACAAGACTATTATACCGACCGTAAAATTTGACGTTGACATCAAATGCGGTTTTTGATATACCTTTGTCAATAATTTGTCAGTGAGTAGTTAACATCTGTATATGAAATCTCATATGTTAAACACGCCCTGGCATATCGGATCATTTGTGAAATATAAACTCCATATGCGGGTGACTGTAGGACGTTACTAATTAAATGTAGAAATTTACGATGGGAAAGCCGAAATCGTCGCGTTTGTCGTATTTGTCGTATAACTTAGTTGCCAATTTCCCGTCTGTGTCTATAGGAAGTAAAATGTCTTTTCTTCTTTTGATTCAGCAGTTTCTGAATGAAGTCTGCTTCGTAAGAATAAAGGGACATGACGGCCAGTAAAGGGGCACAATTAGTTCCCATAGGAATGTTGATAGTTTCTTGAAAGACAACATCTTCGAAAAAAGTATTGTAAAAAGTTATAAATCAAAGAACTATTGGAAAGTTAGAAAAAATTCACAATATGACTGTTATTGCGAAATCTGTCATTTCTTTTCAGGGAATCAGTTGGTTTTCAAGCATCAAAAGAAAAAGAAATGATGTTTGTTTCCGATTCAGACCTAGGAGACTTAATGCAAGTTCAGACGACTTTCACAGAACAGGATTCCTTATTTTCATGGGGGAGAAGAAGTTGGATAAATATCAGCCAGATCACTGTGTTAGAAGCTGACACAAGAACTCTGTGAGTTATCTCTCTTGTTTTATGTAACTTGAATAATGTTTAACTGAGATTTATTATCAATTTATTGTCAGTTTTCGTACTTTCCCATCGAATTTTCTTTATGAAAGAATGGAAAGTGTAACTTAAAATTTACAAGAGATATGGATCCATAACTTACACACACACACACACACACACACACACACACACACACACACACACACACACACACACACACACACACACACACCTACAAACACCCACCCCCACACATTTAAATTTAATTAAATTTATAGACATATTTTTGTTTCGAATTTCAGACACATTTTCTGTAGGAATGGCAGAAGAATTTACTCTGGACAGACAGCAGGTTTACATATATCTAATAATGGGCAACTATGTGCATGAATTGATAATCTTGCAAGACGAGAATTGTGTAATAGTAATATGATGTAATACTGTGGAAATTAAAGACAATGAGAACATCAAGTTTGAGATAAACTAATATACTGCAATGGGATTTCCTGTGTGTCACAGTGATTGTAAATGTAGTCTTTTAGTAAACTTGCTATTGAAAGCAAAATATTAATTGTGCTGTACTGTAAAGTAATGGTGAAGACTCTCATTGATATCATATCTAGTTGTTTCATTTGCATGGTGTATTGTTGTATGTCAATTTACATTTTAGGGTCACCTTAGCTGAAAGCTCATGGTGACCTATTGCAAATGTTTTTTGGCCGGCGTGCGTCGTGCGTAAACTTTTCACATTTTCGACTTCTTCTTGAGAACCACTGTATGGAATTCAACCGAACTTGACAGAAAACATCCCCATGGAAAGCCGTTTTAAGTTTGCGCACACAAAGGTTGTGGTGCCAATAGGGACCCAGTATGGGACAAAAAGGGGAAATTTGGGCAGATCTTTTAAAATCTTCTTGTCATGAACAAACAGTCAGATTGACGTCATATTAAAAATTCATGGTCCTGTGGGCAAGGGCGAACGAAAATAGAAATTGGACCAAAACGACCTCTCCAGGGGTCTATCTAAGGTTTCAGAAATCCAGCTTTGGCCGATTTCAATCAAATTTGGTAGAAAGCATCTACTCGTGAAGGAGATGCAAGTTTTTGGTGGAAAGTAGTTATCCCCCCTTGGGGATGGTAAGGGGCACAAAGGGGCCGCATTAAAAACTTCTTTAAATGACTTTTTTATCAAGAACAAATGAATGGATTTTAAGTAAACTTGGCAGGTAGCATCCCGATAACAAGCCGCTTCAAGTTTGCGAACGAAAAGGATGTGGTTCCTATAGGTCCGTAGTACGGGGGCAAAAAGTTGTAAAATTTGGTTAATCTTAAAAAATATCTTCTTCTCATGAACCAAAAGTCACATTGAGTTCATTTTTTATACTACAAATCCTTAGGGCAAGGTCTATAAAGTTTTCAAACAAAAGAAATCAGGTCAATAATGGTCCCACAAGGGCGCGCTGTAAGGGGTAAAAAATTCAACTTTGACTGATTTCTACCAAATTTTATAGAAAGTATCCCCTAGTGCAGGAGATCTGAGTTTGTGTGAAAAAAGTAGTTCCTTATGGGGCCCATAAGGGGACAAAAAGGGGTAAAATTCCAAAAAAACATTTTGTGGATTTTAACAAATCTTGGCTGGAAGTATTCCCAAGGCAAGTCGTTTCAGAGTTGCGACCAAAATGGTGTGGCCCCTATAGGGGCCCATTACTTGCAGAAAAGGGTGAAAATTGGCAAAATTTAAAATATCTTCTCATGAACCAACAGTTTGATTGAGGTCATATTTGATTTTTAAAAAATATCTTCTTCTCATGAACCAACAATCACACTGTTTGCTAATAAAAAGGAAATTGGGTCAATAATGGCACCACTAGTGGGCACTGGGCCACCAGATGAGAAGCAGTTGATCTAGCAAAGAAAGATAATTCAAAACAATTGTATCCAAATTTGGCAGGAAGCATCTTTAAGCATAATACAGGCATTAACTAATTTAGCTTCAGATATAAGCAATAACTTTGTTACTGTATACATTTTTCAGCCAGCCAATCTCAGACTTATATTTTAATACATGTTCCATATATATAGGTGTGCTCCAAGGCTTATTCTGCAGCTGCAAAGCCTTGAGTTCCTGTCATTCTGTTATTAGTTCTCTTTAGATTTCTCTAGCCAATTAATCATTTACATGTTCACATATTTCTTGTTGTATAATTAACCAATAAAAACATATTGAATCATTAACATTGAGTTTCTTTTTTCCTCCCTAAACACAGAAGTGTGACAACATTGCAAAACAAAATAACCTTCATTTGAACACTCCATGTACATATCACACAGGTAACCGTTAAGGTCCATTGGGCCTCTTGTTATACTATGAACAGATAGAGTTGATGTTGTGTATTGTTAATTGTCGTAGATGGTTTACATCAAGTCGACATCATGTCGCGTGTGAACAGACTGCGCCAGGATGTACATTATACTATCAATATCGAATATTCGCCACATTCCAATGTGGATAAACATTTAATTTGTTAGAAATATAAATTTCATATTCGTTTTATACGTTCAATAAAACTTTAAATCGACGTAGCGATCACTCCAGTGTTCTGATAAAATACAAAGACAATGGTTTTGTTTCATAAGTATAACAAACAGAAGAATATGTCCAAATTAATTTATGGAAACTTTAACTAGGCTTTCTATATTTCGTAGGTGTACACTGTATCGTTGAATCACTGCTTAATTTTATATCCGTCGTCTCCAGTATTTATCAATTAAAAAACAGATGCTTTGAATTGTGGACAAAAGTATTTGTTGTTAAAGCGATATGAACTGTCGTAGTAGTAGTATTCCAAAGAGACCATCTGGTGGTTAGAATAACAAATGCATGTGTAAAATTGCAACAATCTTGTTTAACGTAACCCGTAATATCAGTTATTTTTTTGTCCGCAATACTTTGAGCATTGCAAATTAACTTTTGGTAAATTTTAACGAAGATTACCGAGAGACAAATAAACACATTAATATATATTCTATTCTTGTTACCCTTTGCGTTTATTTTCGTACATCATCATTTCATACCTACATCAGGCAAAGTTTGTCTTTTCCGTTGTTTCAAAACATTCATTTCTGAAATTGTCCACGTGCCGGGTATATCGGGAGATATCGACCAATTTTTAACTCGTCCCATCGCATTCTCGGCTTTATCATTCTTTACACATATGAACATGAATTACCCAACTCCACTGGACATGGCGACACGATTGTAAAACGTGAGGTACGCATACTTTTCACAGTTATATTGTTTTTATTTTGTCAATGTCATCATTTAGGGTAGCATTAAAGATAGGAAAATTTTCATTTAGTGACTTGATATATTTATTCATATATCAATCCGATTTTCTTCAGGTATTTGAAATAGCGTAAATTGCATATATTTGACATAATACATGCAATTTTCAATAAAAGTCACGTCCTGTATTTTAAAAATAAATATAAAACACATAAAAATCGGCCTACTTTAACATAGTCCCGAGCGCTTAAAGGACCGAGATCCCCTGACCGAATTACTAAGTACATTTGATGTGGCGAAAGCGTTTATCTGAAGGGTCATTGCATACAGCTGGATTTTGTAAGGTACGAGGAAACTTAAATTCTAATAAAACAAATAACTTCGAAAAGAAAATCTTTTACAAGGTTTTACGTGTTTGATAATTTATTTAAACACACATTTTATCATATTCTCGACTATATGTCAGTGGACAAAAATGGTCATTGTGACAGCTTATATCGCTTTAACTTTACGTAAAAATAAGATAATATCACTGATATAGTAATCAATTCATTAATTAACAATTTAATTTTACGTAAATATACATGAATACGGCATTTTACACCTTTTTCGAAAAGCGGAATCCCCTCAGTTTAACATAGCCGATATTCCTTCATTTCCGGATGTTCGTATTTCTCACAGTAAATCTATATTTATATTCTCAGTAAACTGATATCTTTTAATGACTTGATATTAATTATTTCATCGTTTTTGCTTACTGCTACGAAAATCATATCGAATATTTGTGGAAAATGAATGTCAAAATAAGCGTAAAAATCGGCATTGCTAACTGAACATCCGGGTATCACAACAGAGTTGTAAAGGTACATATTCATTATGCTTTTTATATTTTCGATTGACTCGATACTCATATAGTGATTTTGTTCAGTATGATTGCATTATGAGCAAAAATAAATGCGCGCACTGTTCGTTCGTTTTCTTCAATGTTGTAAAATTGGTAATCTAAGCGACTTAACTTTCTTTGTTGAAAGCTAATATATATAATAATATATAAGAACACGAACGAATGGTGCGCGCATTTATATATATATATATATATATATATATATATATATATATATATATATATATATATATATATATATATATATATATATATATATATATATACAAATCTGGTGAAAATTGGGCAAATACGTACCTCTGTAAAGAGATTGTATCAGGTGTCATGAAGGAGTAAGCATTCCCTGTCTTTAGTACTTATGCATTGTTTGGTTTTACCCATCCTTATGTGCGCAGCAAGATAAAATATTATATGACTCAACAGAGGTATAGTATATCTTTTCTATTTTTGAAATAGTGTACAATAACATCAAATGCTGGAAATCAAGAGGTAGGATCAATTGCCATGGAGAAGCAAGTACCCCCTGTTGACCAATAACACCCGCAGTGAGTCCACAATCAAATCCAAATGAAATCAGTGAGGAACGAATCCTCGTCATAATTGATAAAGACGTGTCAGCAACCGCCATCGAACAGGCAACTCAACATTTCATTTAGTGAAACAGTGTAATCGCAAACGAAACTACTGTAAAATTTGCGGAACGTTGGCATCAAACGCGATGTTCGATATCCAGAAGTAGTAACTGAACTGAATAGATTACATGACTAATATGAACTGGTCCTAGTCTTTATTTCAAAGGCAAGTTCCTATGATTGTTTATTAGAAGAACTAAGGTTAAATACGAATTCTGTTAATCCTACATACACATGTAGCTCACTTTCAAAGGAAGAGACGTGTCCGTATTACGCTCCTCTGATGTACCTACAACCGATATTGATTTTGATCTACTATATTTATATTGGATACCTTAACTTCATAAAACCCGTATAAGCAGAGGTACATAGCAGGATCCAGCAAATGTTCAACCAAATATTTATCTTTACTCCTTACCAAGTTATTGACAGTTGTTAAGGAGAAACTTCACCAATACTGTACGGTTGCTTATTCCAGAAGCGGTGTAAATCAGATACGGATGCTTAAAAATTTAAACACCTTTTAGAAAATTTGAAGGCACACATTTTTTCTCAAATTGATAGTATCAAAACATACGACTTCTCTACTCTTTACATACAAATTCCACATAAAAATTAAAAGAAAGACTTTTTAGCATCAGAGAGATCTTTTTTCACAAAAGGTTGTGCCCGAAAAATTTAAATATCTAGTGATTGGTTATCATGATACATAATTTGTAGAACACCACTTTGATTCTACACATAAATACACTGAAGTTGATATAAATATGCTGGAATTTCTAACACACAATATATTTCTAATGTTTGGAGACATGGTCTTTCGACAAACTGTTGGCATTCCTATGGGAACCAATCTGAACCCTTTATTGGCAGACCTGTTCCTTTATTCAAACGAAGCATACTTCATTCAGAAACTGCTGAATCAAAAGAAGAAAAAGCTAGCAGTGTCCATTAATTTGATATTTAGATGTATCGACGACATTTTGTCAATTAATAATGACAATTTTCAAACACATTTCAATATATATCCCGGCGGACTAGAAATTTAAGATACAACAGAGTTTTCCACATTTAAGTAATAATATCCAACAGTCACACCGCATAGGGAGTTTATATTTCACAAATGATCCGATATGCCAGTGCGTGTTCAACATATGAACATTTCATATACAGATGTAAACTACTCACTGACAAATTATTGACACAGAGATATAGAAAACTGCGTTTGATGTCAACGTTCCGCAAATTTTACAGTCGGTATAATAGACTTGCTTTCGATTACACTATTTCACTAGGTGAAAGGTTGAGTTGCGTTTAGACGTCTGTACCACTTGTGACGAGGATTTGTTCCTCACGTATTTCATTTGGACTTGACTGTGGATTCACAGCGGAAGTGACCGGTCGAGAGGGGATGCTTCCTCCTCAATGGCACCCGATTCTACCTCTTGGTTTCCAGAGGTTCGTGTTTGTCCATTTTACCAGATTTGTATCTATATCCTGGAAATCCTAAAAATTTATACTTTGGTATCTGAGATATTTTATATCGTGAAATATAAACGCCGTATGCGGGTGATTGTAGGACATTATTACTTAAATGTGGAAATTTTTCAATGGCAAAACCGAAATAGTATGGCTTGTCGTATAGTCCCGTTTCTATTTTCCCGTCTTTGTCTTAAGTAAGTAAAATGTCTTTGTTGTAAGCGTGCATACTTGATTCTGTTACATCATTGAATTCTAGTTCGTTGGGATATATCGCATTGACATATGTGTGAAAATTGTCATTATCAATTGACAAGACGACATTTGACAATATATAAAAATTTCAGATACAATACAGTATAAATCAATAGAATGTCCAGGACATAGATACAAATCCGGTAAAAATGGACAAACACGGACCTCTGGAACCTCTGGATATCTAAACGTTAAATTAAACTTTTTCTTCTTTTGATTAAGCAGTTTCTGAATGAAGTCTGCTTCGTATGAATTTGTCAACTAGTAAACGGGGACAATTGGTTCCTATAGGAATGTCGACAGTTTGCCGAAAAACGACGTGATAACAAATATATTTTTAAATCAGTGTAGGTGTTAGACAAACTAAGTATCATGATAACCTATGACTACATATTTAAATTTTGGGGTACCACCTTTAGTGAAAAAAACAGCTGTCGATGATGCCAAAAAAGTCGCTCATATGATTTCTCATGTGGAATTGTTGAGTAGAAAAATCGTATGTTTGAAACTGAATAACTGATAAATAGAAATGTATTTTGAAATAATATCCGATATACTTTTTTATGTTAAATATAAGTGATGCATTTTAAGAGTAAACATAACCATATGACCGTTATAAGACACGAGATTTGTTTCTAATTGTCAAAACACTGTTGAGCTGTTTGAAAATAAAAGACTGTGCCCATTCTATTTTATGCTTTATCCCTTTAGAACTCTAAAAATTGTAATTTTCGTTTGATCCTAACATTTGATGTCTCCCAAAGTACTTGTTTGTAGGTTTTGAAAAATATTTAATCCTTTTATCCAAATGTTTTTTCAGATTCAAAGAGAATCAGGATGTCTTTTTATAAGTACTTCTGATTAGTTACAATTGTAAGTGGAAACCAAGCCCAATATTTCCGCAGCTCCATCACATCTAATTTTAGTGATCTATATCTCATTATTTTCCCACTGAAATGTACAATGACAAAATAAAGGTTAGCATGATTATTTATGCTCGTAAAATGTCTCCTGAATGCTTTTTGCGTCATACTCAATTATTTTTCTGTCATGTGGTGGCAGTCAGTTTTTAATGGTGAGATCCCGGATACAATTCAACAAGTAACAAATGACCTTCCACGAATAAACTGGTAAACTTTCACACAGAATTATTTTAGGTTCCATTGTGACCAAAAGTCGCACTGACGAGAGGTGAGGGACTTGGTGGTTTAAAGTGCGATGTAACATCTAAGCGAAGCCTAGAATCAGTATTAAACAACTGCTTCGTGAAATGCAAGTCTTCATAGTTTGTGTTACAACTTTGGCCATTATATAAAAAAATTGTTTGATAGTGCCTGACCATACATTCCAGTTATGGGAAGGTATGTGGACAAATTATTTTTTTAAGAAAAGGAAATCAAACTAAGCACGAGTGTTATGCTTTAATAACTGTCTCGTTCTCTGTGTACATTTTAAAAACAAATTAAATTCTTGCATAGGGATTGATATGTGTATTCATGTATATATCTATATCATTAGCTCACCTGTCTTCAAGTTTCTGTTTCAAGTAAAAATCTTTTAACCAAACAGGTAAATGAAGATTGGTCAATGGAACTAGACTGAAAAACCTGGATATGTGTATTTTGAAATTTCTGTGAAAAAGTTGGGCGACAGCATTTTGGGTTGGTGGGCAGGCAATATCAAACAATCAAAATAGGATTTTATGGTGTTGTACGTGACGTATTTTTTGTAAATTGTCCATGCCAAAGAATTTATCTTATGTCGTTGATTCAATAACATTATAAACTTAATACCTAACTTACAGTTTTGGAAAAAGGCCAAAACAGACGCTAAAGACGATCGTTTCTGTCATTAAGACTTCTGTGAGCTCGAATTTTTAATAATTAATTTGTTAAAGTACGAAGACCATTATTTATACCGCGGTATATTTACTTTCTTGTGATGTAACCCAGGGGAGACAAAGGATTTTGATTTGTTCACAAAGTTGCTTACCTTTCATATTTCACACATTTTCTTTTTAGATCTAGTGACGACATACTATGTTTGCCAAAGTATACAGCGATACTTCGATTTATTTTGCATGAGAAAACGCATATTTATGTTGCAAATGTTTATGTTATAGAGATAATTCCAAAATAATTTTTAGATGTATATTTCATTTCTAACAATCCACGAATTCCCCTCAGGAGATCTCAAGTAAATATTCGGTGGCTACTATCTGTTTTAATTGTAATAACAATATGTAAGTGGATATAATTTATACGTATTAGCTATTGATCTATAAAGACTTTTATTGCCCATGTGTTTTGGAAATTGATTGACTAAAAAAAACTAAAAAAAAATAAAACAAGTTTGTTTCACTTCTTTAACTATTGATTAAGAAAACTAAATTAGCTGTATATATTGTAACTGTAATTACAAATAGGAGACTGTTATTTATTTTTTTATGAATAGATGGAAAAATCTGCCACTTCAAAATCCAGTGTGACCTCACTTAAATAGGAAGTCGGATTCGAAAAATTGCAAATTTGAATATAATTAATCGGCAATTATCAAATTCATATGTGTCAGTATAATTTGATCTATCTTCTAAATTTTTATTCTAAGAACATAATCTTCAGTAAATCTGGTATTTACCCCTCGAATGACAACCGAATCAGCCATATTGACGATGATTTTGTTTACATTGGATTCAGGTCACGTGATATGGACAACGTCTATTTGGTTTTTATTAACTTATGCTTTATGGTATATTTTGTCATATTAAATATACGTTACATAATTTTTGTTACAATATCAGGTTCTGAAAAAGATATACCTTGGGTCTTTGAATATTTTCCATTACACGAACATTACCGAGGTAGAAAGAGCTACCAACGTCGGTCGAACTCGGTAAAAAGTTAATAATCGTCCGAATCCTTAGGATAGAATATCTTTACAATAGCTTCAATGAATAAAATAGAAACCAATTAAAATGCTGATTAGTTTTACATAATACAATGTATTTCCATAAGTGCATATCATTAAGATACTTCCTTCCCTTGTTTCATTATTACATAATTTATCCATTTATAATTGTATTTCATAAAACTCCATTTCCATACTTATCTTGCCAGGATTTCAATCACACTCACCGACCTTTGATATATTTCAGTGATAACAACAGAAAACAAGTCGGTGGCCTGAAACATATTCTATGAGCATATGGGTCAACAAGTACTGGTCGTTAAAATGATTTCGTTCATTCTCTGGTGTGTTTGTTTTTCCACAGTTTACGGTAAGCAAAAAAGGGTTAACGTATAACAAAATCTTCCACAGCATTGTAGTACATACCTCTTGTATTCAGTTTGTATTTCAAAAAGACTTTTTTTCAACATGAGGTGTCGATCTTCTGCAACCATATGTCACGAGGTCAATATGCATTTTCTAGGAATTACACCCCATTCATAATATTCCATGCATTGTTTTCTTTCTATAATTGTATCTATTAATTGACAAAATACCTTTTATTAGGTTCTGTATTGCATAACCAATTAACACGCACGCGTAAGTAAGAACTGTACCCCTCTGCACGTGATTTCCTTATAAAGACCATAAAACCCGTGAAGAAAAAGTCGAATGATATGCTTTTCATTAATGTTGCTTTACGTCAACACACATGTTCAACTCATCAAATAAAACCATAGGTTTAAGCAAAAACAAGTTTGACCTTGTACCCACCATTATTTTAGAAAATAGCATGACTAAAAGAGCTTGTTTTATAAAGATGGACAGATGCGATACGATGCAATTATGTTACACAACAGACGCAAACACGTAATTTGTAAAGATAAACAAATACGAAACAATGACATACTATACAACAGACGCAAACACGTGATTTGTAAAGATAAACAAATACGAAACAATGACATATACGAAAACAATTTGTAAAGATGGACAAATACTACATGACATACAGACGCAAACACGTGATTTGTAAAGATAAACAAATATACACGACATAAACACGTGATTTGTAAAGATGGACAAATACGATACAATGGCATCAAGCTACACAACAGACACAAACACGTGATTTGTAAAGATGGACAAATACGATAAAATGACACACTACACAACAGACGCAAACTTTGTACACAACAACGCAAACACGTACACAACAGATTTTTGTAAAGATAAATGCGATACAGTGACATCATGCTACACAACAGAATACGTAAACGATGGACAAATGCGATATGATAAAATGACATCATGCTACACAATAGACCCGAATCACGTGATTT
This sequence comes from Atrina japonica, assembly GCA_030159075.1. Taxonomy (NCBI): domain Eukaryota; kingdom Metazoa; phylum Mollusca; class Bivalvia; order Pterioida; family Pinnidae; genus Atrina; species Atrina japonica. The sequence goes on along the minus strand of BROG01000332.1, from coordinate 681,366 downwards.
GTAAACGACTATACAATACAACATGCTACACAGCAAATCACGTGATTTGTAAACGTACAAATGATATGATAAAATGACATCATGCTAATACCCGATACAATGAACATACTACACAACAGACGCAAACACGTGATTTGTAAAGATGGACAAATACGATACAATGACATGGCATCAACGGACTACACAACAGGACAAATGCGACAGTGATTTGTAAAGACACGAATCACGGACGAAATACGATGATACAATGACATACTACACAACAGACGCAAACACGGGATTTGTAAAGATGGACAAATGCGATACAATGACATCAAAGTACACAACAGACACAAACACGTGTTTTGTAATGATGGACAAATGCGATACAGTGACATCATGCTACACAACAGACACGAATCACGTGATTTGTAAACGATGGACAAATGCGATACAATGACATACTACACAACTACCCGAATCACGACGCAAATACGTGATTTAGAAACACGGGATGTAAAGACAAATGCGATGCGACACAACAGTGAATGATCAAATGCTACACATCATGCTACACAACAAAACGAATCACGTGATTTGTAAACGATGGACAAATGCGATACAATGACATCATGCTACACAACAGACGCAAACACGTGATTTGTAAAGATGGATGGATAGATACGTGCACAACAGATGTTTAAAATGGACATCATACAGTGACTACACAAACAGACACGAATCACGTGATTTGTAAACGATGGACAAATGCGATACAATGACATACTACACTACAGACGCAAACACGTGATTTAGAAAGATGGACAAATGCGACACAATGACATCAAGCTACACAACAAACGCAAACACGTGTTTGTAAAGATGGACAAATGCAATGCAGTGACATCATGCCACACAACAGACACGAATCACGTGATTTGTAAAGATGGATAGATACGCTACACAAACATCACACAACAGACGCAAACAGACGCAAACACGTGATTTGTAAAGATAGACAAATACGATACAATGACACCATACCATACATTCAAGACAAATTAAGTAATTTGTAACGTTAAAGATGGACAGATACGATACAATGGCATCCTGACATTCATTAAACACAAATCAATGTATTTTTCAGGGTTCATATTTAGCAATGAGAAGTGTTACAATCATATAGGATGTTTCAGTAATTCGAAACCATTTTCAAACACACCTGGCCATTTGCCCGAATCGCCGGATCATATTCAAGTGCAATTTCTGTTGTACACTCGCCAAAATCCGACCCATGCACATCTATTAGATCCATACAACCATACCACTGTTACAAACTCTCATTACAATGGACATCACAAAACGGTATTTATCATCCACGGCTTCCAAGATGATGGTCATTCACCCTGGATGAAAAAGATGACAGCAGCGTTCCTACAAAAGGTAAAGCATTGTTTCTAGAACCATGGCTGAGGCGGAAGTGTAGTAGACCAACAAATGAATAACAAAAATTGCATGTCAAAGATAACTTTTGTTTTAGAATTCATTACCTCTGCAGCGACCGATATCTAAAGCAACATCGGGCGAACAACCCCGAAAACTTTTATGAATATGTTTACTATCTTGGCCATATACGGCAAATCTAAATAAGCATATTTCAAAGTGTTACTACATTTTAATACAATTATTTCTATATTACTACATTCCGGTTGGCTAGTGAATAGAAATAAATAAACATTTAAGTACTTCCAAATAATATTCTTTTTGAATTCATGATGCATATTTATTTCAAAACATCTAACTCTTACTGAGAAGTAATGTTTTCTTTTGACCCCCAGTCTTTAAAAGACAGACATGATACGTTAAGACAATTCACAGGATTAACGAATGTCTATGTTTATGGCATTAACAATAACAGGAAAATGATGATAATATCAATTTTTTCATTATAGAAACTGCAATGAGCAACAAAATTTTATCGTCCATGTGGTGTCATTTCGTAAATTGTTCTTTTTTCAATTAAATTGAATTTTGAACAGAGTGCCTTCAATGTAATTGCTGTGGACTGGTCTAAAGGAGCTGATAACATTAACTATGTACAAGCCGCTTCGAATACGCGTGTAGTCGGTGCTGTGGTAGCAAATATGCTAAGAGAGCTTCATACAATAGGGCATGCCAGCTATGGAAATATGCATCTCGTTGGTCATAGTCTAGGATCTCATATATCTGGATATGCTGGTGAAAGGATTCACGGTCTAGGAAGAATCACAGGTAAAGTCCTAAACACTTTTAAATGATAACGGATGGTGTTGAATGACAATCCCGCCATGAGGTATATAATGGTTCATATTTAAGTCAGAAATGAAAATACAGCTGCACTAGATGAAAATTGTCACCATGCAGTGCTTAGATTAGGAGTATGGAAAAAACATACATAGCGTACAGCAATGATAAATTATTAAAAATAAATGAAAATTTTATTTTATTGAAAATAATATGATATGGATTGACCACACTAGGTTTTGTTCTTTACGTTTGATGTATTATAAAGCACACGCAAATCAGTCCTATTTCAATGAGGAGCCCATTTTGTGTGAAACAAGTGGGTGTGCGAAGAAAATGTATACTTCTTCTACGTTACAGTGTATGAAATAATGAACTTCCACTGATAACGGCATATATCTATTACAGGAAATCTTAAAATAGTTTTTCATTCAATTAGTGAAATATGTTATTTCTTTCATAGAGATAAACTTTTGTTTCTATTCAGTATTATCTGTTTTTTCAGAATTGTACATATATGTAGTAAGGTCAAAAGTTTATTTTGATGTAAACGTATTCATTTTGTTGTTACATAATGTGATGAATATTGCAACATTGACTTCAAACAACATAACTATTAATACTATGATTCGGTATATCCAAACAGGCCTTTGTAAATTTTATATAAAGAACTAAAAAGCATCTTATACATTTATATAACGAACTTACAAAACTGATATATAGTTTATATATAGAATTCACAAAACGTCTTATACACGAACCTTTATATAGCTTATATAATGAAATACTCACAAAGCGTATATACAGAACTAACAAATCGTCTTACACACGGACCTTTATATAGCTTATATAAAGCGTCTTATACACGGACCGTTATATAAGCTCACAATGTATGCAGAGGTATGTAATCAGCATGAACTTTAAAGCGCTTATACAAAGAAAATGCGCCACAAGGCGTCTTATGTGCATAAGTACTCACAAAATATAAAACATAATACCAAAGTTAAAATGCTCAAGAAGACCGTTTCTATCAATCAGACTTTATTAGTTGAGCTCCAATTTAACATATATATGTAATTCAAAAGAGAAAGTAGTATCATATAAGGCCAAATAAAAAATCTAAAGGTATAACCGAAATCCGTCTAAGAGTAACCACTGTAAAAAGTTGACTATATTAGCTTTAGAGAACTTTAGAATTTAAATTGTGTTATCAGTGCCAAATAATACTTTAGTATAAGAATATCAGTTGGTACCGAAATACCAGATACTAGGTTTATGTATACCCTCGGGGACTCAAGCAGTGGAAACGACCTAGTGGTTATAAATACTATAACCATAATACCAAAGTTAAAATGCGCAACAGTTGAGCTCAAATTTAATTAGATATATATAGTATATATAAATATATATATATATATATATATATATATATATATATATATATATATATATATATATAAATATATATATATATATATATATATATATATATATATATATATATATATATATATATATATTTATATATATTCTGAAGAGAAAGTGGTATCATAAGGCCAATAATAAATCTAAAAGTATAGCCGAATTCCGTTTAAGAGTAACCACTGTAATAGGTGACTATCTTAGCCTTAGAAAACTTTGTTTTGTCATATATATTTTATATTGTAATTTACGAATTGGATTTCTCTCTGACTTATAATTTTGCATTAACACAGGTTTGGATCCAGCGGGACCTCTTTTTGAAAATTATGACGTCAGGGTTCGATTAGACCCATCCGATGCTTTATTCGTAGATGCCATTCATACCGATTCGGACTCGCTTTTACAGTTAGGTAATGCATTTCATGCGCTTTTAGACGAGGATGTTTTCAAATAGATAGTCAGAATACAACCCTATATTTTAGTTTAATGGTGTTGAACTTCAGACCAAACAGGTTGTTGGTGGCGACCACTTTTAATGGCAGTGGCAATGTACCCGGAATGTATCATTGGCCTTCCGCAAGTAAACTAGTAAACTACCGCGCATAATCAGATTGAGGTTCAGAAGCGTTCTAGGCCGTACTGAGTAGAGGAAAGAATTTAATGGAAATCCCAATATGTATCAACAGTTAATTGTACTTTATCAGGAATCCTCAAGTAATATCCGTTCTTTTAAGAAACTGAGATTATATTTGTTGATGGAAATGTTATCGCAATATTAGTATTTGGTATTCGTCAGGCATTACAGATTTTTTAACTATTCTGTTACTGATGTACTGTAAGATGCTAAAATATTTAGCATTATTTTTTACGTTCACAGGATTTGGATTAGAAAAGGCTATCGGCGATTCGGACTTTTATCCTAATGGAGGTGAAAAACAACCCGGATGTAACAGAGAAATTGGGAATCATCTTTTCAATCTCATCACTGGAAAAATTGAAGGTGTGGTATACTCATTTGTTGCCAATTTTCAAATGTTTGTATATTTTGTTATAAAGGAGTAATTCATTCATAAAATTATTATCAAATTTTCCGAAACAATTTATAGAAAATTTTCATTTATTTTTAACAAATACGATTGTTTTAAAACATGTAGATCCAATTTATCTCTTCTGAACGTGAAATCAATATTATTTTTTCAAGTTTGTCACTTATAATTCAGAATTCACCAGTACAATAGCTTGCAGTCACATGCGGGTGTTGGATTACTTTACGGAATCCATTAATTCTGGTTGTTCTTTCCGCGCCCATCCGTGCCATAGTAAAGGTGATTATGATGCTGGACATTGTACATCATGCGGAAGTGGATGCTCAAGTATGGGCTTTAATGCTGACCATACAACTCGTGGAAAGTTTTATCTGTCAACTCACGGTTCCTCTCCATTTTGTGAATAAAAGATATCAAGTATATCTACATACACTGTAAAATAAGTCTTGATGTTTTTAGCCAAATACATGGTAAACATTCTTTGTATATAAAAATCACAGATATGAAAACATCAATCGTAAGAAGATACAGGAGAAAATAATCATGTAAAAATTGGGCAAACACGGACCAATGAAAATCTAGAGATGGTAGATATATTTGAGAGCTATGCAAATTATATATGATATTGGAGGTTCAATATGTATATTTAGATACACACATGTGGGGAGGTGTATTTGTATGTATATAACTGCGAGTGACAAAATATTAGCTGTTTACAATGATTATCTATATATTTTGAATTTGAAATGCAAATTTCTGCTATATATTTCTGATATATCAATACTGTTTACATCATCGACATCTGTTTTTTTTTCCATAAAAAGTGGTACCTGTAAATTTCATCCAACATCACTATGTTAAACAAAAACTACACTGACGTTGATATAAAGTATAATGGAATTTCGAAAAGACACTATATTTGCAATTGTCTCTCTCTCTCTCTCTCTCTCTCTCTCTCTCTCTCTCTCTCTCTCTCTCTCTCTCACACACACACACACACACACACACACACACACTCAAATATCCTTTTTTAAATTTCATCATCAAGGTTTGTTAAGTCTGGTTACAATCATAGACAATAGATAATATCGAATAGTTTGATAGTATTCGTATTCGATACGTCAATGAGACGTGTTAAGGTGGCAAGAAGATTAATACTAGAAAGAGATACAGTGGCATTACCGGAGCTTTGTAACATTTGTTAATATATTGACATTTATCATGTGATTATCTAATTGAGATTGTTTTTTTTCCTTTAATAGTTAAAGGGACATTAGTTGTTTGTTTTTCAATTATTTCCTTTTTTACTACATAGATTGATATACAATAACAACAGTAGATATACCCAGGCATTTTATTTTGTGAAAATGGCGTGAGAAACCCAGTTTGGCTATTATTCACTTGCAACTGATTAGTTCAACCTTTTTTATTTGTATATGCAAACAACACTGGACTTGACCTTATTTTCACAATATATAAATATATATATATATATATATATATATATATATATATATATATATATATATATATATATATATATATATATATATATATATATATATATAGGGATATACGATATTGTATGCCTGTTTACAGCTCTTATCTCTAAATGTGCAACATGTACAAGTAGTAGACATAGAAAAAAATCGAAATGATTTTGTAAACACAGTTACTGCCCCTTTAATTTGAAAGGCATGAACTTTACACATATGTTATATTTCGGGTTACATTGAACTAATACAATATCAAGTGTTTGTACATCTTATTTTGGAGTACTGAAGTAAGTTAATGGGACTATAATATGCCTATAAATATGAAATGTTAATGCATGAAACTGATAAAATAAACATTTACACACGTTTATTACATACATAGACAATGTCAACTGTCTTATTTTTCGTTTTATTACTGTATGCAAAATGGCGAGTGACTTTCTGTCGTCAGTCTGTATATACCAGTGTGATTTCCTGTGTTACTTGCATGATATCCCATTCTGATACAACCTCGAGTTCCGCATGTTTGGCAATTAGTTGTCCAACCTTCTTGAAGGTCACTCATTTGGCATGGATAAGATAAGAATGAGCACGGCGTGTTAATCGATTCTGTAAAGAGCGACTGAACTCGGAGATGGTTGCAAGCCACGTTTTCGACCAGATCTGTAACAAAATTATAATATAATTATTACATGCATGTGTAATAATACAGTTACAATGCAGAGTTCTGTACGTAACATCGTACTGCACTGCAGTTGGATACGACAATTTAACCGGAGCTACTCGAAATGAGATTCATTCATCTAAATTATTTGGTGGCGTCGTTAAATAAAGAATAATTTAAAATTTATGTACACATATAGATAAATAAGGGACATTTGATAAATACAAAACCACACAAATGTTGTTATCGGTATCAATAGTCTTTGTCATATTTACATATTTCAATGTTTTTTTCTCCAGGGAACACGTTAGGAATAACAACTGTCTGCTATCAAATTATTTTCAGAAATTTATAATACTATGAACCAATTAACAAGGAAAACTTACTGTTTAAGGGTACATCAATCAAGACCTGTTTCCATTGGGTAAACATATAGTAACGGACATGTGATAACCTACCTACATTTCCAGTGAAGAATAACTTAAACTGTTCTTGCAGGGAGTCAGCGCATCCCGGCTGATTGACTCCTCCGTTCGGATAAAAATCAATTGTCCCCATTTCTTGTCTTGTTCCAAAACCAGGCTGCAGATCTGAAAAAACAACAACAACAACTAAAATTATGACTCAAATACAAGTAATGCTACCTTCAGAACCACTGGTGGTACTACCGTCACCATGAATGTTTTGCTGCTACTGTTTCCATCATGAATGTTTCATGGTATTACAATTGTACTGCTATTACTTCGCGTAATACATATCGTAACTGTTGCTATAAACAGTGAGAAAACAATGCCTTCAATTTGGAAAAATAAAACATGAAAACAATGACGGGAGTAACACTAGCTTCAAACGTTAAATCTAAATTTAAAGACATTGTTAAATTGTCTACAGCGAACGGTAATACATGTTACTGTACAGATTAAAAGGAAGTAATACACACATCTTTGAGTGGTTAAATTTCAAATTAATCAAATTAATGTACTTTTACTTTAAAATCTTTTACCAGAATTTAAAAGTGAATCAGCATCGGTATGTATGACGTCAACAAATATTGCGTCACTTGGATCCAAACGTACTTCCGGTACGGTATTCTCAAAGGCTGGTCCTGCTGGATCTAGTCCTGGAAATACAAATATCAAAATAATTATATCTAGTTCAAATTAACATCAATCAATTACTGATTCACTGCTTTCTGGATAAATTATGTCTGCGGTCATTATGTAAACATATTTGAATATATCTGTAAAAAGCTATAATACGAGTGTACAATTCTTCTTCATCAATAATCAGTGAAAGTATGAAATTATAAAGAATAATTTTGAAATTATTAAAAATCTATCCGAATTCCATTTTAACGTTTTTCTGAAAATGCTTTTGTATGATTTCAGAAAATTCAGTCTTCTTAAAAGCGATCTAAAATGTAACAAAAGTTACCAGTTATTCGCCAAATTCCGTTCACAGCCGAACCAATATACCCCGCTATATGGGCACCGAGACTGTGGCCTATGATGTGGATCATAGATGGTGAAATTTTGTATTTATCTACTAGTGACTCAAGTAACGCAGCAGTCATTGCGCCAACCAGTCTTGTATTAGCAACAGCTTGAAGATAATTCAATGTCATGGCACCTCGTCTCCAGTCCACTACAAGTACGTTTACGTTTTCCTTCAATGCAAAGAAAAATAAGCATCACTTAATACATATCTGTGACCACAACTAATATTACTTCTACAACAACAACAACAGCGACAACAGCTACTATTACTAGTACTTTTACTACCACTACAATGACTATTACTACTACTACTACTACAACATCGTCGTAAAACTACACAATGCTGGTAGGAACCCTTGGTCTCATGCGACCGAAATCTCGCGAAGATAATGGATATATATAAGGTGTGGATATTGTCTAATTTATACACAGTAGTTTTGATTGGCAACGGAAGTTATCGCATAGTCTGTTAATTCAATGCAAAATTAAAATTGTTTAAAAGCCTCGATGTGATTGGTTTACAAATGCGAGCACCGTATACACGCATTGACTAAGGCTTCATGAATAATACAAATATGTACGAGAAATTTCGGTTGCATGAGACCACGGGTAGGAAAAAGTACAGCGATTCCGGGCCGTAGTTTTACGACAATGCTTCTTCAACTTCTGACATATGTATGTACGTTACCTCCTTGTTGACACTAACGATTTTCATCAGGTTCGTATTTACATAATGTCTATAAGATCTATATTATTTACCGACAAGAACAATTTCTAGGATATGACACTCATCTAACATAACATTTTTTATTTAAGGAAAAAATAAATACAGCATAACAGTATGATGGGACTATAAATTACATACATATTCTACCTCGATAATACTCTCTTCATGAAAATCTTAGCATGCTGAGAGAAAATAAATTGTTGAATATAGTAGGTTTTAACATATTACGTAGACATTGCTCATGGCTACATTTTTTCATGGCATAAGAATGACTTGTGGTTTTTTAACAACACACACACACACATATATATATATACATATACATATATCTCTGTGTGTGTATATATATATATATATATATATGGTTGTTGAGACGTCTACGTCTATACCAATTGTGACGAGGATTGGTTCCTCACGTATTTCATTTGGACTTCAATGTGGACTCACGATGGGTTTGACCGGTCGACAGTAGATGTTTACTCCTCCATGACACCTGATCCCACCTCATTGTTTTCATTTCCAGAGGTCCGTGTTTGTCCATTTTAACCAGATTTGTATCTAAATCCGGAACATTCTAAAGTTTTATAGTTTGGTATCTGAGATAATATATATATATATATATATATATATATATATATATATATATATATATATATATATATATATATATATATATATATATATATATATATATATATATATATTGGATTTAACAGGAAATTACTATCATTTTATCTCAGATACAAACCCTTTTATTGCCACTATGTATTTTGCGTCACATAACAATGCGATCGATGTGAAAATACAAGGAATATATATTTTGCACAGAAATTACCCATTCGAAATTAACCTACAGGTAGAACTAATATACTTACATGTTTTAAGATTTCTTTCGTCATCATTTTTACCCAATTCTTTCGTCCCCTATCATTGTATCCATGGATAATAATTTTAATGTTCCTGGGTGTTTTCAGCACAGCAATGGATTTTCCACAGCGTTTTATCCTGATGGGTTTGGTTGGATTTTTTCTGGTGTACAGCAAGTACCGTACGCCAAGATTTTTCGGTATATCCGGTAAAGCATTTTTCGTATTAGTAAATGGTTCCTTTGAACTGAAACATCCGTAGTGTTTATAACACACTTCGTGGTCGCTTTTCTTTTGATGGAAAATACTGAAGACGTCCCACGCATCTAGAAAAGATAATATGTTTAAAACATTCAATGAGGGTTATGTAGATATAAGGGAGACTAATACATATTGTATTTGCGTTAATTACATAATAAGCTTGTTGGTTATGAAAGAGAATTTTCTCCCAACACGTATTTTGCAAAGATTACCTATGCGCGAACATTTCTATGTTTTTCAATTTTGCATTCATGCATTAGGTCACGAATATTTGCACATAGAAATATTTCAAAACTCTGTTATTGTTCTCTGAAATGAAATCTTCACTCAATAATTTTACCTGTAATTGTAAACTTGATATTTAAATTAATAAAACTTGGGGAAGAGTGATTATACTATTACGATTACGACCATCTGAGTAATCTTTTCTACATACAAAACTTTAATTAGAGGGGTTATATGCGCAAAGAGATCAAACTTTATCATTATAGTTGTTGCAATTAGAAACAATTCTTGCTAAACAAATTATGTTACGTAACTGTTTGTATGTAGAATCTCTTTTTTGTAAACATGGTATAGACTTAAAGCTCTCAGTATACTTATCTCTCAAACAACACTTTAACGGATCAAGACTGACTTCGTAAATATGTTTAACTTAAGGTCACTGCGGAGGTCCTTACATTGACATATGTTTGCTCTCTATAAGTGTATGCCTGTTGAGATTTCTAAAACAAAACACATAAAAACGAGATAAAATGGACATCTACTGTTGTACCACGTGTTTTTGATGGAGTGAAAAGTGACATTTAACCTTTTGAATTTTGGAATTATAAATATTAATTCAATATCATATGACTATGAAACATAATTTTAGTTTATATAAATATGGTGTCATTTTATATATTTCTTGAATAAATCCTAAACGGATTTAAGAATGTGCGCGTGAAAATGATAAATATAGATAATTATTTGTTTACTTTGCTGGATTATATAAAACCGTATGTCGATAAGAAAAATAAATTTAGTTAAAACTTTGTAAAAGCTTATATCACCATAGTAGTTTGGGCCATAATAATTGTTTTTAACCATTATATACCGCTATATTGTTTTGTCAAAATCCTGAATTTGTTTCTATGTTTGCGTATTACACAAAAAATATTCAGGCCAGTGACAAATACATTTTTTAAATGACCACCATCAACATATCTTGTTAAGATTTCCTGTATGTCTTGGCAAAGTAAAAATATTCAAGTCTGAACATCCCTGCTTAGGAAGTTGAACAGAAATAAACAATACTGTAAGTTTAAATGAATTGGATAAACAAATAAAGAATATTTACATAACCTTTGTTTGTCAATCAGATTTCCTCAAATTCATATTTTCATATTGTGATATCAATAGCTATTATTTCACAAGATTCAAAAGTTAAATATAACTTATCTTCAATTGCATCTAAGTAGAAAATGTGTCTAAAATAGTTTTAATGAAGCCAATATTGAAATCATTTCACCACCAAATAAATAGACTAAATGCACCCTAACAGACTTGCCAATGTCCAAAGCCGTTCAAAAGAGTAAGTAGGTAAGATTTGGTGCAAAACTCTTATCAAGTACTTACCTACTTGCATGTTATAATTTATCACAACCCATAAAAACACAAATTGGAATATAATCCATGTTCGTACCATGTTGATCACTAACACGTTATTGGAGCTTATTCTCTGATGTAAAAGTGCTTGGTTTCTAATTTACTTTCCTGAATCTAAACCGGATGTTTAATTTGCATGCGTTTACCGCTCGTTGTTAATCGTCTCAAGAAGGCCAGAAGAGGGTTTATAAATACACTAATCTTTCCCGTCTATAAACTGAACATATAGATGAAATGTAAGTTTTGTTCAATACGTCACATTAATTGAAGACAAAGACACCCCCACCGCGTTATGGAGAGAGTTCTTAAATATCGTTGTTGGTTTCTGTGCATATTGTTTTGATATAATAGTGATCATAAACAAGTAAGAACTCAAGTCTGATTAAGAACCACAAGTCACTCAGACAAAGTGTGCTGTGCTATTATAATACACATAATGGCTATTTTTCGACAGAATGCAATAAAGATATATCACGGCAAAGGTAAATCATACTCTGTAGCTGACTGAAAAGTAACGTCGGAATGTCAAGATTTATAAATTCTAGGAAGACGGAGAAACAAAAAATGGTGAAATACCAGCCAGAAACAAATATATATTGCGTCCTATTCAAAGTATACGTTATTTTCAGTTCATATAAAACAATTTCACCGATATTCGTTGATTCGGTAACATGACTAATAAAAGCATAGTTAAATCCGGGGGAAAAGACGGACACACACATAATTGAAAAACGAAACCGGAAAATGAATTTGTGTATCCCGTGAACAGTAAACAGCACAAATCATACCGCAGATATATATATATATATATATATATATATATATATATATATATATATATATATATATATATATATATATATATATATATATATATATATATATATATATTTGTCAAAATGTCTAATGGCAGTTTATACGGCTACTTATTTAGCAATAAACATTAATTCCAACTGGGCCTGGCACCACAAATCTTTGAAATTACTTAAGTCTAAAAATGTTACTCAACTTCGACTAATTCAGAAATATGATTGGCTGGCTGAGCAGGCAAATATAAGAATATTCACAAACTTGAGTAAAATGTTTTATGGTACTGGGTCCTGGTCATTTGACAAAATAAATATACGGGCATTTTTACCAAAGTGGCTATTTTTACCTGGGCTTATATGCACACTGAATCAGAAATTTGCGTGATTTTTTTCTATTCACTATTTTAACTATTCATTGTATATCTAACTGAATCAGAAATCCCCGTCGTCTACTGTTTGTATTGTACTTCAACCTATAGATACATATTCTTTTTATTGTCATGTATGTATGTTTGATATGGTTGCCTTTTGTTTTCTATAATTATTAAAAGAGTGTAATTAAAATTTAAAGATTCTTTTATTGGCGTTAAAAGAAAAGTAAATCATTGCTAATATAAATAATTCTGGAACCGAAATTGCTTTTATTTCTTTGATTTACTGCGAAAATTATATCTATAAACGGATAAACAACAACAAAACAGTATCAAGGTAGGATATCTAAATTTTTGTTTTATACATACAAGTAAACATATACAAATATGGTACAAAACTCGGATGTTTCTAAAAACTTCAAGTCAGACAGTGGTCTTATGAAAAACTATATATACCGGATAAACAACCATAATTGTAGTATCAAGGAAGGGTACCTAACATTTTGTCGTATACACACTCATAAACATATACAAATATGATGCAAAACTCGGATGTTTCAAAACACTTAAGTCAGACAGTGGTCTCTTGGATTTCGACAAAAACACAATGAGTTTAAATTAGATCGTATTAATAATGGCAGGCTACATGTCGCCACAAAAATACAAGAGCAAAAGTAAAATGGTCTGTTTGTATACCCGTATTTTTGGAAAATATAAGGTAGTATTTTGGTTTCTGACAGAACCAGGATGTGTCACTTTATCTTACTAGACCTGCATCGTCCTCTAGTGCATTTAGACCTACTTAAAATCTCCTCATCATGTTCATTATATCTGAGACATATATAACACATATATGTGTTATACATGTCTCTGATAACATCCGGAACCTTATCGGAATTTACAACTGTAAGTTTAATAGTATTCGTTTGATAGCCGTCTGATATGTAACATTTAATGTCAAACTGTTTAACACACTTACTGAATAATTTCTTAGGTAAATCAAATTTCTTCAATATATCAACGTTCATACGCAATCCGTTGATACATTGCGTTCTCTTTCTCTGTATACATATATACATTTCATACTGCTATAGGGAATTATGCATGATGTTGCAAATGAAAACCTTTGACCTTTCTCCCCAAGCAAAGAAACCCTGCTGTTATTGTTAAGCACAAACAATGAAAAAACTATTAAGGGTGTTTACGTATATTAGAAAATATTCCAATAACCTGCATGCATAAACAATTATAAACACATCACAAATTGTAACATCAAAAGTACATCTAAATTAAGAAATAACAGAAGACTTAACAAACAAGTGTGTTTTAAAAGTTCTGATGATGCAGATGGCGCGACTTGTTATTACACAGTGAAGGGTACAGTCGAACAGGGACACCTACAAATGCCAAAGATTAGGCAATTCTCCGGAATTCTAATTGTTACAGTAAATCAAAATAGAAGACAAGTACTAAGTACTGTTTATATATAGATTGACACCAGTATTCACTAAGGATGTTACTATCACTACTGTTACTAATGATAATAATTTTCAACTTCGGTTCCCCACAGATAAAATCTTAAGCTTGATTTTCTTCAGAATTATACACATAAAATAGGCGATTTTGTTATATGTTCGTAGGTAAATAGCCAAAACATTTTTATATTTGATAATATGAATTTTTATCACGTACTAATTGATAATGTCCTTTCAGATTGTATTGTTTGGTGTTAAATTATTTCTTGATTGGTTGAATACAATTACATAAAAAAAACATAAAATGATGAATAACAATTTTATAGTTCGATTATTTCTGTATTGCTTTCATATAATTGATATAGGGACCTCACAGCTCATTTTCAACCGCGGGCACGGGATACACTTTTAGAATAATGCATTGAATGATATTTTTCAGCTGATAGATATATTTAATGATAAAAAAGAGTTGATGAAATTTAGCAAAAGAACACCTCATGATATATGTCATGGTACGTCATAAGTTATGGAGTAAACGTTGTAAGAATGATTTATCTTATCTCTTTTTCTATTATTTCTATTTCCCCCACTAAACTAAAAGTAAGTGAAATATGCCATAGTATACTTTAGTTTTATTAATCGATATATCATTGTCTTCCAAGCAATAAAAGTTTTAAAGGAGGGTGTGTTTGAACGGCATCGAAAACGATTCAGTGATTAATTTTATTGCTATTTTCATTTCTGTATATATATATATATATATATATATATATATATATATATATATATATATATATATATATATATATATATATATATATATATATATATATATATATATATCAATCACAGAACATTGTAACCAATTACAAAAATCATTATATTTACCGTTGTACTGTCATTTCTGGTATTTTTATATGTATAACTGAGCCATCTAACTGTCGGTTGGTATATATTCCACATGTAATATCTTTCTAAGCGAAGAAGCGAGAGTAACGCTAATCTAACTCATTTATTACCTATTTAGGATTTACAAAACTAGCAAAAATACTTGAGACTTGTTGTAAACAGTTATTTACATTATTTTTACTACATTATTAATTCATGTATTTTCGGGAAACAAAATGATTTTCAAAATAAAATAATTTTGGATAAAAGTTATTTACTGTTTACTATGGCATATGTCATTCACACTATTCCTATCCGGAAAACATTAAAACTGATGTATGTCTGTTGGCAACGGTAAAATAAAAACCGATAAATGAATTGGTTAAATATAAAAAATCTCAGATACCAAAGATTAAAGCATTAGAATGTCCAGATATATATACAAATCTGGTAAAAAATGGACAAACATGGACCTCTTGAAATCAAGAGGTGTGATCAGGTGCCATGGAAGAGTAAGCATCCCCTGTCGACCGGTCACACCCGCCGTGAGTCCACAGTCAAATTAAAATGAAATACGTGAGGAACGAATCCTCGTCATAATCAAATGATAACAGCATTATATCTTTAGCTTTAAGTCATTCATAGTACAGGAGTCTAGGTAAGACATTAAACTACAATCAACTTACCTATGGACTACAGATAAGAAAATAATGTGTCCGAAATGTCAGTCACTTTATCAGGAATAGAAAGTCTTATGTATGGCCTGTTATATTGTTTATCAGCCAATGCACAAATGTCATAACTGTAACACTGCTAATTCGGCACAGAATATAACAGTGTGAGATTAGCACCATTTTTTATACCTTAGAGAATTTTAAGCTAGATAATAGTGTAGTATTAAGATTATGATAATGTTACCATACTATCTTAAGATAAGAAGCACATCTGTATCACAGACACCGTAATTGAGGTACTTTTATAATTGAATAAATATGATTATTATACGCACTGTTTTATACTAACTACGATTATTTTGCGTCTATCAATATTCACGAGATCTACTTTTAGCTTAGCGTGATAAGTGAACTTTTGATAAATTCTAATCTTTGACCTATCTTCCATTCAGGAGCGGAATGGTAGTTCCATCACATCACATTATGACAGCCAAAACAATTATCCTACTGTTTCTAGCTCACCACGGGAGAGGTATTTCAATTTCTTTATCTTTAAATAACATATCAAAATATGTTCAAGTAGTAAACATAGAATAATCAACCCATGAATAATAATATACGTGTCTTTCAATTTTTACATCGAAATTTTGCGATGTGGTGATCTACAAGTTATATCGTCTGCTTTCCTTGATCAATCCACGTTGTTGACAAGGAATAAAGTGAAAATTTGTGTTCGCCCGATGTAGTATGGGACATTTGTAAAGAGCATTGAGCTATGTAGTTTCTCATTCTCATCTTGGTTGAGTGCGTAACGTAGAGAAAAACAGGACAGAAGAAACAATAACTGGATCTTAGTCATACACATACGTAATTCTTATTATTTCGTACAGTGACTGTCAGTTAAAATAAACGTTACTCAAATTATTTCATCCTTAAATTAGCAGACGTTGGGACTTAAAAGTCGGCACTGATTTCTAGTATTCGAGCTTGTTTGGTAAATACAATTCAAGTAGAATTGATTCGTTTTCTTTGAATAGTTCATGTTTAATATGCATCAGCTATTTGATATTGCATCAAAATCAAAACTTCAAGTAATACCGTCTCCTTTTCTTCCTTTCGTTTAAGATTGAGTTTTTCCTTCCTTTAAAATTATTTTGGTTTGGCATTCTGATAGACGCATTGGTCAGTTATTGTTTGTTTTTAATTTGATTGATCATATGCATTCGATTATTAGAAATGATTTCTTGTGTAGAATTCCTGGTTCGACCAATACTAAATTTCAGTGATCAAGTTCATAATATCGATTTAACTTTGTTTCACTTTTATAATATTAATATAAAAAAATAGATACAAATCCAGTAAAAATGGACAAACACGGACCTCTGAAAACCAAGAAGTGGGATCAGGTGCCATGGAGGAGTAAGCATCCCCTGTCGACCGGTCACACCCGCCGTGAGTCCACAGTCAAGTCCAATGAAACACGTCACGATTGGTACAGACGTCTCAACAACCGCCAACGAAAAGGCAACTCAACATTTCACTTAGTGAAACAGAGTAGTCGCAAACAAGACTTTTATACCGACCGTAAAATTTGCGGAACGTTGACATTAAACGCGGTTTTCGATATCCCTGTGTCAATAATTTGTCAGTGAGTAGTTTATCTCTGTATATGAAATCTTCATATGTTGTACACGCCCTGGCATATCGGATCATTTGTGAAATATAAACTCCATATGCGGGTGACTGGGGGATATTACTACTTAAATGTGGAAAATTTACGATGGGAAAGCCGAAATCATCGCGTTTATCGTATAGCTTAGTTGCTAATTTCCCGTCTGTGCTTATATTAAGTAAAATGTCTAATTATGAAGCGTGTGTGCTTGATTCTGTTGTATCGTTAATTTCTAGTTCGCTGGGATATATCGCATTGACATATGTATGAAAATATTCGTTATTAATTGACAAAACGTCCTCGATATATCTAAATGTCAAATTAAAGGGCACCGCTAACTTTTTCTTCTTTTGATTCAGCAGTTTCTGAATGAAGTCTGCTTCGTATGAATAAAGGAACAGGTCGGCCAATAAAGGAGCACAATTAGTTCCCATAGGAATGCCGACATTTTGTTGAAAGACCAAGTCTCCGAACATTACAAATATATTGTCTATTAGAAATTCCATCATGTTTTTTATATCAACTTCAGTATATTTATGTGTAGAATCATAGTGGTGTTTGACGAAATAAGTATCCTGATAGCCAATCACTATATATTTAAATTTTCGGGTACCACCTTTAGTGAAAAAACAGTTGTCTATGATGCTGAAAAGTCTTTCTTTTAATTTTTTATGTGGAATAGTATTGTGAAGAGTAGAGAAGTCATAAGTTTTGATACTGTGAATTCGAGAAAAATTGTGTGCCTTCAAATTTTCTAAAAGCTGTTTAGAATTTTTAAGTATCCACATCTGATTTATACCGCTTCTGGTATAAGCAAATGTACAGTATTGTTGAAGTTTCTCCTTAACGGCTGTCAATATCTTGGTAAGGAGTAAAGATAAAGGTTTGGTAGAATAAGTGTAATCTCTCTACTTTAGTGAAAACTTAGGTTAAATGCAAACTTCATTAATGCTTTCATTCATCACGGCTTTTCAGCGTTTTTCCTGGAGTCGAAACAGGTCTGTTACAAAGACATAGGATGTTTTGACAACTCTAGTCCATTTACAAATTCATTGGGATCACTTCCGGAATCCCCAGACAACATCAACGCAAAGTATTGGCTTTACACGAGAGAATCCAGGTCCTCTGGACACCAGCTGAAATACAACGATACCGAAACAATCACCCAATCAACATTCGATGCGTCTAAACCAATCAAATTCATCATACATGGTTATATGAGTGCCGGGAATGAACCCTGGGTTTTAAATATGGCTAAAAGTTTGCTAAAAAAGGTAATGGCTCGTCTTCTTAGTTGTCATACAATATCAATAATTTCATATATTTCTTTTTGTGATATTAATAATTCTATAAAATACTATTTTACTATCTGTCTATCTATCTATCTATCTATCTATCTATCTATCTATCAGTATCTATCTATCTATCTATCTATCTATCTATCTATTTATCTATCAATCTATCTATCTATCTAAGTGTATATAAAATCACAGACACCAAAATAATTATCGTCAGGTTGTTTAGAAGACAATATACACGGACCCCGGAAAATCCAGAAATGGGATCGGGTGTCATGGAATAAAAAGCATCCCATGTTGAACAGTCGCACCAGCCACGAATCCTTTGTGAAATTTAAATAAAATATGTGAGAAATAACTATTCATTAATCAACATTTAGTGTAACATTTAATTGCAAACAAGGGCATTATATCGAAAGTAAACGTAAAGGCAATTCCTAGTATCCTTGTGACAATAATTTATCGGTTTTCCTCTGTATATGAAACTTTCATATGTGGAACACGCCCTGTTCATATTCTTTAATCTTAAATAATGTGGAAAGTTAATGCCGAAATCATAATGTTTAATTCATCGTATTAATGGTTCATTTCCCGTCTGTGTCTATGTGGAAGCTATGTGGTTCTGTAATTAACCTAGATTTTCTCATTGATTGACTGGAGAAAAACTAAGGTTTACCGAGAAAAAGTATGTTTTACAGCACCAAAATCAAAATCCAGAGACAAACCCTAATTAACAAAGAGAAATCAAGTTTTACTGCAACAGAATCAGCGAAATGGTTATTTATGGTGATGATTTTGGCGCAGTTAAACCTATTTCAGTTTAACATAGTTGTTCTCTAGTTAATTAAAATTGCTACGCTATAATCTTGTCAATAAGTTAAACCTAACTTTTCCAAATTAAACATAGTCTTTCTAGGAAATTTCATTTACCGGAGAAAAATATCTATTAAATGACGTAGCTATGCTGTGTCTTTAATTTCTAGTCCGTTGGAATATATCTCATGAACATGCATATACATACGTAATAAAATTAATAATCATTTGAAATTGACAAAACGTCACCACATATCATAGTATCAAATTAAAGACCAGCTTTATCTTCTTTTGATTCAGAAGTTTGTGATTGAAGTCTTTATAAATATTATAAACATAATACCAAAGTTATAATGCTCAAGACGATCGTTTCTGTCAATTAGACTTCATCAGTTGACCTCCATAAAATGAATAAAGAAATAGATCGGTCCATATAGGGGCACAAGTTGTTCCCATGTGAATGCCGACGAGTGTTGAAAGATCTGGCCAGGAGTCACCAAATTTACTCAATACTCAAGCTCAACTTTTATTTCATTATTTTGACTATATAATCGTTTTTAAAACTTCCAAATTTGAGCGAATAAGAAACATTGTTATCTTACATCATTCACATATACATTTTTGCATTTGCATTTTTGCGAATAAATACGTTGTGTACGGTACTCAAAATTTGAGTACGTACTCAAACATTTTTCAATATTTCTGAAGTTTTCTTCAAATGAGCAATATCTTTCACCTTTATTTACAATTGTATGCCATCAAGATACAAACATGTTCAGTTACAGAATAAAGCTTGTGTTTTTGACTTAAAAGCATGAAAGGTTTGTTGAGCTTGAGTACCCAATAAATTTGGTGACTTCGGGTGTTGGTCTTTGAACACTACGTATATATTCTCTATTAGAAATGTCAACATCGTTTTACGCCAACGTCAGTGTATTTGCGTATTGAATAAGAATGATTTTGAACGAAATACATTGAAAACCAATGACTATTTGAATTTGTGGTGACTACTTTTAGTGAAAACAGTTGTCAAAAAGTGTTTCTTTTTACTTTTCATTCGAAATTGTTGGATAGAAAGAAGAAAAGCACTATAGTTGTATAAAAATGTGCATGTGTGATTGCTAAAATAGGATAACGTATGATTGTTTTAGAGGGATTTTAACTATACATTAAGATTTATTATTTGGTCTTGTATGATACCACTTTCTCCTTAGAAAATATACATCTATTTTAAATAGGAGCTCAACTGATGAAGTCTAATTGACAGAAACGATCGTTTTGAGCATTGTAACTTTGGTTTTATGTTTATGATATTTATAACCACTAGGTCTTTGTAACTGCTGGTGGAACTTTTGAATCCTCAAGGATATACATAAACCTAGTACCCGGTATTTCGATACAAGCTGATAATCTTATACTAAAGTAATATTTCGCACTGATAACACCATTTAAATACTAAATTCTTCAAAAGCTAAGATAATCATCTTTTTACAGTGGTTACTATTAGACAAAGTTGGTTATGTATTTAGATCTATTATTTGGCCTTGTATGATACCACTTTCCCTTTAGAAAATTTATTTTAAATTGAAACTCAACTGATGAGGTCTAAATGACAGAAATGATCATCGTGGGCGTTATAACTATGGCATTATGTTTATGATATACATAATTTCATTTTGAACCTGCGTTATACACATCATAAATATAACAAATAACTTAAAGTTATAACTTATTGAAATAGGAAAGGGAAAGGAACCTTGGGTATGGACTTCCACTAGACAAGCCTATATTTAACACTGATTACAAGCATGAATTTAAGAAATAAATTCAGATTTATTATATAAGTCCAACTTCCGTAGCATAAAATAAGATTCAAACTTGTTGTACTATTTAACATATCGAGTTCACACGTACACACATTTTCTGACGTGTTATAGGAAGCACATCACAGTACACAATGACAAATTTACAAACGTGTTGGGTTCGCAAGAGTCCATTTCGACGAATATATTTCATTTGAAATTACATGTATAACATTTTATTTATCAACGTAATACCAAAGTTATGCAGAGTGAGGTAAAAACAAATGCTCAGGTCGACCGTTTCTGTCAAAGCACTTCATTAGTTAAGGTAATTGTGACGAAGATTCGTTCCTCACGTATTTCATTTTGATTTGACTGTGGACTCACGGCGGGTGTGACCGATCGACAGGGGTTGCTTACTCCTCCATGGCACCTGATCCCACCTCTCGATTTCCAGAGGTCAGTGTTTGCTCATTTTTACCATATTTGAACCTGCATCCTGGACATCCTAAATTTTCATACTTTGGTGTCTGAATCTTTTATTTTAAGTTCGAATGTTATATAACTTGACAGTTCCGAAACAGAGAATGGTATCATACATGTCAAAATATAACCTACGTGTATTCTCAAATCCATTCAAATTTGACTTTAGTATATAAGATTCAGTTAATACTGATTTACCAGGTTTCATTAGTATATGTCACATTGTAATTCAGTTTGTAAACATCTAAATATAACAAGAATTTTCATAGTATGATTATTCTGCAGCAAAGGTATTTTCTTGCAGAGCCTGTATATGACGGATCGTATGTTCCTTATTTCAAGTAGTAAAACTACAGGTTTTCAAAAAAATTATACTTATGCTCCATCCGCATTTCCGATTTGTAGCATTTTGTATATGTAAATCAAATATGGCTTCTGTGTCAAGTACTTTAAGATAAAATGCAATAACTCTGCATTCCAGACCTCTTAATTATATTACCTATTTATGTAAGTAAAGAACTTAACAAGCTATGTCATTAAAATTTTATTACGAATGCGCCAGGCGTATGTTCCATTGACCTCAATGTCCTTGGCATTTAAGATAAGAAAAACAACACCTCTTTCGTCATAATAAGGGCTTATGCTTCAGCACGTGTAAAACGCTATCTTCTATCTATCTATCTTTCTATCTATATATCCATCTACCTGTCTATCCATCTATCTATCTATCTATCTATCTATCTATCTAAATATCTTTTTAACTATCTATCTATCTATCTATCTAACTATCTAACTATCTATCTATCTATCTATCTATCTATCTATCTATCTATCTATCTATCTAAATATCTATCTATCTATCTCTTATCTTATTTCATTCATTTTCAAAACTCTGTATTATATAAAAATCATGCAGGATTTAGCTTTTTATCCTACTAAATCATACTGGATTTTTATTTGAATTGGCCTATTTTGAAAAGGCATATCATATTATT
Source organism: Atrina japonica (assembly GCA_030159075.1). NCBI lineage: Eukaryota > Metazoa > Mollusca > Bivalvia > Pterioida > Pinnidae > Atrina > Atrina japonica. The sequence continues at coordinate 658,199 of BROG01000332.1, read as the reverse complement.
GCCAAACAAATACTATGCAGGGAGATTTTAACGTCATAGCAGTTGACTGGCAAACAGGAGCAGCAAAAATGTACCAAAAGGCTGTCGCTAATACCAGAGTGGTAGGGGCTGTGACATCCCTTTTACTTAAAACTCTTCGAGATAAATTTGGTGCCAAAATGGAACAAACTCATCTCATTGGCCACAGTCTGGGTGCCCAAACGTCAGGATATATTGGATCTCGTACACCAGGGTTAGGTCGTATAACGGGTATCGTATAAGTTTTTTATCAAATGTATTTCATAAAATATCTTACCATTCCTGTCTATAACTGTGGTTGATAAAACTTTACTGAGCGTGCTAGGTCAGTTAAAGTATTAATATATTAACATAATTATAATATAAAGTTCAGTGTCCTCCAAAGGGATGTATCGTTATGCGAAAACAACATCAATAAAAACATTTGCATTGAAGTTGCTAATTATGCAGTCTTTATACTATATAACTCATATAAATATTGTCGTCTTTCACTTGATAAAGGCCGAGGGGCCGAAATTTTGTGAATATAGAGTGTGTTGAAAAATTTTTTAAATTCATGCATGTTTAATATTGCTTTGCTTCATGCAACTGGTCCATACACACATCAGTAAGGCAAATATATATTCATAGAATAAATAAAATATAAGATATGGAATGAATTATTTCAAAATTAATCTATTTAGAAAAAATGATTTGATAACAATGTTTTATTTGTTGTCTGAAAATACAAATATGATATTAACTAAAATTTTAAAAACATTTTGAGATTGACGATAAAAGACCGTTATATGAAAATATATCAAAATATGTTTCTTTGAAATAAAATTATATTTGCAGGTTTAGATCCAGCAGGACCTCTATTTGAAAGTTATGATCCAGAAGTTCGTCTTGATCCAGAAGATGCTTCATTTGTTGATGTTATACACACAGACGCTTTACCTATTGAAGATGCAGGTAATAGACACGATGTTACAGCATATCAATGGTACGCCAAAATCATATCAATGTGTAAAATCTAGTTTTTCTCAGTTAAACCCGGTTTTTCTCCAGATAAACCTAGTTTTTCTCAGTAACCCACAATAACTGGAGAGAAACTAGGCTTAACTGAGAAAAGATCAATTTAATTGCACCAAAACCACAAAAAAGAGTTAAACATAGTTTTTCTCGAGAAAGACCTAGTATGACTGAGAAAATGTATGTTTAACTGCACAACAATCACATTAATGATAATTTGGTGCAGTTAAGCCTAGTTTTTCTCAGTTAAGTCTAGTTTTTCTCCAGTTAATTTGGGTTACGAGAAAAATTCGGATTAACTGGAGAAAAATTAGGTTAAATTCGTACCCACATTAACTTGTGAAAAACTAGGTTTATTTGAAAAAAAACTAGATATAACTATAGAAAAACTAGGCTTAACTCATTGATGTAATTTTGGCGTGTCATACGTATTAATACACATTTCATCATCAAATGTCTTGAATACAAGGGTAAACTGTTTGATATACCACTAGTAAACCTTCCATATTATATTTCAGTTTACATCTTATCGCTAGGCGTTACATTGTACTGTTAATCAGAACGATAATGTCGTAATCATTTCGATCAAAGAAGTATGACAATTGTTATTGAGGAAATCATATACAAGCCACGTCGGATTAAAAAATCAAATACAAGACGGATATCATTTAGTTTCCAAATAAAGCGCACATATACACTAGAATGAAAAACTTGAACAAATTCATCAAAGAAACATTATATTAATTGCTCAAATTTACCAGCGTGTTTGCTGAAATATTTATCTCAAAATTTAAATTAATGATAAAAAAAACTTGATGTGAAGACTTTAAAAACTATAAAGAACTTCAAGTTTACTTTCAGGATTTGGGACCAGAAAACCAACAGGTCATATAGATTTCTTCCCAAATGGTGGTGGACGTCAGCCAGGGTGCCCTGAACCCTACAAATCAGGAATCGGTGAAATGTTATCCCTACAATTTACTGGTAAGAAAGATAGGTTTCAATGCCGTATTGTAATAGTTATCTAAAATTTTAAACAAATTAAATTAAATAAAAAAAATCATTTTCATATTGATGATAGCAATCATTATTTCATTTTCAAATTTACAAAATGATTACATTGTAATATACTATTGCAATTACGGGGGAGGGGGGGGCGCTCAGGTTAGGGTTGGGTTTTTACTTTCTGGTACACTTACTTTAATGCGATACTAAAGGTACGTTATCTATGTCAGACATGATAAAACATTACCATTATTATTAAGATTGTCATTGGAATGAATTAGATACTACTTTGATGCAATTTCTTTGTACTACGTGTTGCTGACAGCGTTATACATCACGTATACCACTCCTAACATCAAACTAACCGTATGTGATACCGGAAAACGTTTATGAGAATGTAACTTTTTATTTTAGCCTGTACATTCTACATTCTGTTACCGATGTGCATTGTCTAATACAAATTTAAATAGAAGATTATGAACTCCGTAAAATCACTTTTATCATTGTAAATATTCAGTATATCCGTCGGACATACTGCTTGTTTGAAGTAAAAGGAAAGGTAACTCCACCAATTTTCGTATTTCTCATCAAGCTTGTTCTTACATATTTCTTTTCTGTAATACACATAATAAAACCTGGAATATGTTACACACACACACACACACACACACACACACACACACACACACACACACACAGATATATATATATATATATATATATATATATATATATATATATATATATATATATATAACCTATATATAGTAGGCCATCCAAGGGACCAAAAATATTGGCCTTTATGTGAAGGTGACCCTAATACACAGGTTTAATTCAGTTGAAGTATGCAATCATGGTACTTTTCAAAACTGGCCTTTATAGACAGGCAATCCTTATATAGAGGTGGCCTCTTTAGCAGATTTACTGTATATATATATATATATATATATATATATATATATATATATATATATATATATATATATATATATATACATATATATATATATAAAGCACAAATGATATTTGTGCTTTATATATACTTGTATTTCTCTAAACTACAATCATCGTAATTGATCCATTGTCATTTACATTAGGATTAAACACCTTTCATCTCTATTTCCGCGACCGAGTTCTCATGTTCGGAATACTACTCACCGCTATCGTAACATTCATTTTTTGCGAATGTATAGATGGCCAAGTGGTTAGGACGTCGTACATGGGAGCCAGGCCATTTGTGCCATAGGTCGAGAGTTCGAACCCCAGCCGGAGGTTTGTAGGTCACAGGTGCCTTTATATATATATATATATATATATATATATATATATATATATATATATATATATATATATATATATATATATATATATATATGCGCGCGCGCGTGTGTGTGTATGTGTGGCAAATGATATGAGAATGAATTTAAAGTATTTTGCTATCTTATACATTATTTAATTATACACCCGTTGATGTGTTTAAAAAAAACAACAATTTGATCTAATGTTGATTCTTTATTGACGATAGTATTATGACATTTTACTTGTATTTGCTAATTGATACTTACGTATATACGTCAGTATATAAAGATGAGGTTGCGTAGTCTGTAATTGGTGCCATGTGCTACTACCAAACAGTCAGAATTGTAATGTATTAGGCCTAACAGTGACACGGTGCCACATTTTAATGCATCTTGAAACACACACACACACACACACACACACACACACACACACACACACACACACACACACACACACACACACTTTGAAATATCGTTATGTCGTAATCAGGTGAGTCGAAATTCCGGTTATGTCAAAGTCAAACGACTGGTCCCGATTTCTTAACTATAATTTAGTAAATCTAATCGTGTCCAATAAGTTTAGAAAATATGTGCATTGAAAATTTTGTTATCTCATATTCTGAATATCTCGATGTAAATGGGAAGGCCGTGAATCTCGGTATTTCTACATACTCATAACAGTAGACAATGATAACAATGATAATGGGAATGACAGAAGAATAAGAATTAGAAGACGACGAAAATGAAGAAAAAGGAAAAGAATAAGAAAAAGAAAAAAAAAAGAAGTGGAGGAAGGACGATGTCCAAAAAGTAGAATTTATCAGTGATCTGTAGATGACAAACATTTTGTTATATCTTTTAGTTTTATTCTCATTGGATCAGGTGTATTGGGCATGCTTTTGCACAAATCAGATATTTCACCGAAATTGAGAAAATAATCCGACAGTAGAATAAGCCCAGACATATAAACACAGAAGGATATTACCCCTCGGAAATAAACATTCGGACGTACTTCGAACACAACCTGACTTAAAGTTCTGTTTTCCAGGGTACACGTAAATTGATTTTTTTTTTACTGAAAACAGTGTTGTGTTTATCTATGTTAACAGAAACATCAACTTATTTTTACTTCTGTTCAGTATGAAATAATGTCTATTGTCCCCAGTGACGGGATACATACACAATTTTCTCCTTTGGAAGAGTAGTTTTACTTTTAATCATATCGGAAAAATAACTCAATCAAGGGAGGCAATTATTGATGTATCACTCCACAAAGGGTCATGCTTATTTTTCGCTATTCCACTGTAATGTCATCAATTATATGTTTCATATGTGACTTTCGAACAATGGAGAAATATAAATGTATTAAATATTTCTGCCATTTTTATTTCAGAGGCATTTGAATCAGTCGCATGCAGTCATGAGCGCTCGTATTATTACTTTACGGAATCGATCTTAACAAACCCTTGTCATTTTGTGGCGTATCCTTGCAAATCATACAATACATATTCAGCTGGAAACTGCACGAGTTGTGGAAATGGACCGTGCCCTATAATGGGATATGACGCAATTAACACTCACAGAAGAGGATCTTTCTATTTACAAACGAATTCTCAACCTCCTTATTGTGGTAAAATCTAAATTAATGAGGATATTGTAACAACCTATGTATAAGTATCTGAAAAGTTTTATTAATTTTCCATCAACACTGAGGTGGTCACTTTATTTCAATAAAAGGTTTAACAAGAAATCTTGACCACGTGCGAAAAATGTTATGTTGTTGAATTTCCACAAAAGATAAAATCATTTTGCTATATATTATATTGAAATACTGATACAAATCAAATAAAGAAACAGTTTTAGATATTATATAATTCTAAATAATAAATATAATAATAAATTGTCACATATATATATATATATATATATATATATATATATATATATATATATATATATATATATATATATAATATTTAGCATTTTGTATCTATATTTCAGAATCAGAATAGGCAACTGGTGTATCCATGGTATTCTTTTTTGCGCGAAGCAAAATACCTTCTCTCTATCATGTTCTGATGAATGATCTTTACATTCAAAATGTAACACGAATAAATCTTACAATAGTTTATATTGGTGTCATTTGTTATTTAGCCGCATAACACTTCATCTAAAGAAATAGAAAGAACGAGAAATCGAAATCATGATTATTAAAAGCACTTAATCTTGTCCGCTACAAAAAATATCACAGCGACTGACGTATACTTGATGCATGAACGCTGTACTCCTCATATTTCGATAGCGGGTTCGGCTTTGTCAAGTAATTACATTGGCAGTCGCAGGAAGCAGACCATTCAGAATAGTATGTCATCGCAGCACTAACATTTCATTCATAAAATCCTTTCCTAATCTGCTCTAAATCTTATTTTGTGACACGAACGAAACGATACATTTAACAGTTGAAATTGTATGGACATGGATTTATACGAAACGCCTGGTCGTATGTTGAAAATCATCATATTGGTTTTGACATTAGAGATACAATTTATATGGACAGTAGATGCAGGTATGTGATTTTTTTCTATTGAAATACTTCGTTAACTTGAAGTTTATGTTGAAATGTTTTCAATATGTATAAGTATGTGGCAATTTATACTTCACAGCACTTTATCATAAACACAGTTTTATTTAATATCATAAAAAGTAAGGTTTTGGTTATTTTTCAATGCGCCAAGGATCATACATATATTGAAACCATAGTTATGACTTGGTCCTAGAAGAAGTTCTTTCTTATATGCCATTTTATTTACTTTATCATTTTCTTTTCATATTAAAACTCTATGAATTACATACAGTTAATAGAGTAAAATATTTTCTGATAAAACGATAATTTTCGACATTAAACGTAATCGCCCTTAATTAAAGAAATACGTTTCCGTATACAAACGACATCAATTGTACTTATATTTTCAATTACACACACATACTTACCACCACCACACACGTGTATATATATATCTATCTATCTATATATATATATATATATATTTATATATATATATATATATATATATATATATATATATATATATATATATATATATATATATATATATATATATATTTATACCGGGGTATAAATATTCAGGACGTCCACCAGGGTTCATATATATATATATATATATATATATATATATATATATATATATATATATATATATATATATATATATATATATATATATATATATATATATATATATATATATATATATATATATATATATAAGGTTAATATATCTGGAAATCCAGAGGTGCGATCAGGTGCCATGGAGGAGTAAACTTTCCCTGTTCCCCTGTTTGTTGATAAATGATATAGACATGCTCGGTTTTTTTGCGATGATGACATATTTCAGAATGTATTTGCTAATTACTTTTGACAAAGATATTTAATATAAAGCTTTAATTATTCCTATCTCATAATCGTGTATGTTTCAATTAAATGAGACAAGAATTTCAATTTCATCGGTAAGATTAAATTTGACACATTTAAAATTCTAAAATCAAGTAGTTTTCTTTACATCAATTATGTATTCAGCGTTATTATGTAATATTAAAAACTTTCAATTGACTAGTGATAAAACAAAAATGAATTCATGAAATTTGTTACGCCAAATATAAAGTAGTACCACATTTTTAAACATTAACACAGTTTCAAATCTATGCACCTAATTATATTTCAATTTAAATCCAATTTAATATTATTTATTATACTTTAACGTGTAGGGGTGATGAATGATCACATAACCATAGTCATACAGAGCGAACTATAGTCATACAGAGCGAACTATAGTCATACAGAGCGAACTATAGTCATACAGAGCGAACTATAGTCATACAGAGCGAACTATAGTCATACAGAGCGAACTATAGTCATACAGACCGTCATTTTCTCTACTTACAAGAGCGCACATGAAAGAAACCACACAGCGAATGTTGGTGATAAAATCTATCCCTGACAAACCCATTGGCCTTCCACGATCTTTAAGTAGGAATTGAGTGTAATTATAATATAAAAATAGAAATAGAAATTGCAAGTCAATTATACTAATTAAATACCCAATTTTCATTCAGAAAAAACGGGCTTTCGGATTAGGCGTTCACTATCATTGTCAAAAGAGTAAAGAAACAATTATAGACTTTGATTAAAAAAAATAATTAATTCATTTTAGACCTTCCAAGATTCTTTCATTTACTTATTTATTCACTCTTTATTATTATCGAATTAATCAAATATTTATTTATTCGTTATCTGTTTTTGAAAATCAAGAACTATTTCAAATTGTGATGTTGTAATAACACGATAAAATTTAATTTGCAGCTGTAAATTATTATTATTATTATTATTATTATTATTATTATTATTATTATTATTATTTGCACATTGCAATATAGTGGTGACTAAAAGAACAATACATGACAATATTAAGAACATAAATTGGCTCAACATTCTTTCTTTTTTATTTTTTTTTTACGTCACCATCAATTTCTTGTGTAACAGTTTGTAACAATACCCTGTGATGATTCACGGTGTTACTTTCGTTAACAATCCCATCAAACCGCTACACCTAGGCTGGACCATAAAGATACCTTTATAACTATCAGTAACTTGTCTGCATCATCCTTATCGGAGAGCTCAGAAATTAGTTCACAATCGAGGTTTTCCCAGGCTTTGTTGCGAAATATGTTGAATAATAGTTAGATAAAAAAAAACAGATATATATCCGAGGAACAATATAATGAGATTACGTGAAACAAAAGCTTTTAACAAATCACCAGAATTATAACTTATCATATATTATCAGACTCTATCGTCGTTAAATTACTGTTAAAGATATACCATGTGACGTCGGTATCAGTTTTATTAAGCGGTTTTATATTATACAGATTCGTTTTTAATGTCATGATCCCCTTTGAGGGAAGAATGTAGTCTTTTTGCAAAATTCCTTACGTTTTGATGTGATAATTATAATAGGATAAAAAGCGCTATAACTATATATCTTTGGTACTTCTGAATTTAACATTGCACTACACATGCAGGTATTTACAGGGTGTGTGCTGTTGTAGTTAAGCAGGAAATGTTTATTTCCAGATAGAAATCGTGCGGAAAATATACAGTGAGAGAATAAATGAGCAAATATGATAAATATGTTTTTAATACATTTGAAAATTACACACATCATGAATATGATACATATATCTTATTTCATAGAGATTGGCCAATGTATATAACTTTCTATTAGTTGATGTCTTGACGAATCATTGAGAGCTAAAGAATAAACATGCTTTTGAAAATAAATGTTGATATACCATAGATTCATAGTTATCAACTGGAACAGATAACAGTGAAATGCTAAAATTCTTTTTCCGTACTCTATAAAAATGTATGCAAACAAAGAATCTTCTGATTCGGTGAAATTTAGGGAAACAAATATTTTTTTGTGGAACTTTGTGTCTGTTTTATGTCAAATCATCGTATTATATTTGACCATCTAGCTAAATGATGAAAAAAATCAAGTGATGACGCAGGAAAAGTTTCATTATTGTATTAACCGGACAGGTGATGTCATAATCCGGTAATTACGCCCTTTAAGAATAAAGTGATCTGCCTAATCTACATGTACAGGATGTTTTAAAATATCTGTTATACTTTTGACAGCTAATAAATCTTTTAAATAAAATCAACCGAACTGAGTTTATTACAACAACAGTCAACAAAATAATACAGCTTTATTTGATAAAAATATAGACCTACATATATAGTATTGTATAAACTATTTGCAAAATGTCCCAGTACACCAATTTTAAGTTTTTACAAAAGTACATATTTTTCTTGTTTATAACGTTAGTTACATTATTATAAATCCCAATCTACAGAATGTGTTTAAATGTCATCCGTTCTCTGCCTTTACCAAATAAACTCTTTGACTGAAGGTTTCAATCACAACAGATCAATTTGCTGAATTTTCTTTCGAAACTTTCGGATAATTGTTTTCTTTTGTACAGTTTTATGATAGATGTACATGTTGGCGAAGGTGAAAGTGAAAAAGTCAAAGGGATTGGCTTAAATCTGGCGAATTTAAAGATATAAATACATGTATATTATTGAATATCAATCCACACCAGTCAGTCAGTTTTCTAGCAGTATAGGGAGTCGCTCCATCTAACTGAAACCATCGCTGATCAAAATTGAAATGTTTTTCTCTTAAAACTTTGAAAATCTTGAATATTAATTCCTTAACTATCCCCAAAGAAAAATGAATCCTGTAATACCATAAGAAGTCAATGTGGCCAATAAGATTACTTTTTCTTAAAAGTGGAGAGGTTTTTTACATATAAATCCTGATTCGCTGATCCCCACAATGTAAATGTTTGCATGCTCAAATGACTGCCCAAATTAAAATGTCAATAAAATTTAAAGTTTAATCATTCATTCATTTACAAATTGCTGACGGCTCTGAATATAAGACGATATGAGATACGATGGCGTCATCGATGGCGTAATGAAATGTTAAATCAGTGGTAAATATTTTCTGTACTTAGTCTTTTATTTATGAAACTATTACATTCAGCATTATGGAGGCATATAACATAAGCCATTTCAATGATGTTTTAGAGTGGTATGCGAAAAAAATCTAACAGACACCTGGAAACGAACTCTTGTGTATTCTTACTACCATAACAGTTAAAAGTTGTAAACCTGCTCTTGTTACTGGGCGATTTGCGGTTTTTTCATCATTACATGTATACACATGCCATATAGCCTCCCGCCTATTAATCGACCCTGTACGACCTCTGTTTCATTATCTTAGATCCGTTGTTGTAGCAGACTCCGCGCACAAATTTCCCACTGGAAAACAGGCCCAGGTTAAATTTTTGCCCCGAAAAATGAGCCTAGCATAGAATTTCTCCTCGGAAAAATCGGACTCGACATTATCCCCAAGAAAAAAGCGCCTAGTATACATTTTTCCAAAAATGACATCACGCATTGTTTACCTTCTTAAATGTTTACTTATCTATCCGTTACTGATTCTATTACTATAATTTTTATTGAATTATGAAGATCACAGATATCAAAGTATTACTCGAAAGATAGTTCATGAAACAATGTGACATTTGGAAACACAAAGACCTCTGGACATTCAAAAGTGGGATCAGGTAACATGGAGGAGTACTATCCCTTGTCAACTAATCACACACAACGTGAGTCCACAATTAAATTAGAATGAAATAATTGAGGAATGACCCTCGTCATAATAGGTAAAGACGATTCAAAAACCACTATCGATCAAGCATGGGAAAGGTATAGCTTGGTCATTTTTTTTACCCATTCCGAACGTTTTATCCATGTTCGTTTTTAGGAGAGGGGAAAAGTCTATGCAATAACACTGGTATTCTATTATATGAATATCAATTTTCAATTTCAAATTGTTTCTAGTCATTTTCAAAATTAAGACTGAGGAACGAATTAGTTTAAAGATTGTGTTCTTTGTTACAAAAGTTAGTGGTAGTTAAAACAATAACAAAAATATTGACATCATACGTGACATACAAATACATCTCTGAAACAATGTCGACGTCACGGTATCGCGGAAAACAACGTTGAAACAAATGTATATATCACACATGTAAAAGGAGATGGTGTATAAATACATATAGTTGAAGAGATATGATCGAATTGTCAATTAAACATACTTCGCACGTCTCAAGTATTGCATGTCAGTATACTTTCTGTTCATAGGAAATGGTACTGATCATTTCAAACCTAAAGCAGAAAAATTATCGATGTTTTAAAGGAAATGGGAAGTAGACGCTTAGTCTAACTACGCTAATGAGTTGAAATAAATAGTGGTACTTTTGTTTCCCCTTGATTGTATATAAATGAACAAGAGACTAATGGCAGGTCAGGGTACTATGGATGTAATAAGAAGACACTTGTCATTTCGTAACACAGTGACATATGCTTGACTTTTTAACTTCTTTATTTACATTTAAGTGTTGTCCTTGATACAGATATTTGATAGGATGCTTCAAGGTCATTCCTTCTTAAATATTTGAAATTATGGAAGCTTTTCATATATAAAGTATATTGTCACATAGGTCATTACATGATCAAAGAACCAGATTTCCACCGCACTCTAGCTCAACTAGCGTTTCATAATTTTAAGACAAAAACACGGTAAATTTATTCTGCAACTGGACATGTTTGTATATTGATGACATATAATTGTAAATAATAATATGAAAGTTATTGCTAATTTGAAGAAAATATCAGAAATATTAAAAAAAAAATTAGTACGTATTCAAATTTTAATTGCCGTACTCAACATATTTAGTCTGGAAAAACATAAGTGTGATGCAAAAATTTATATGTGAATAAATAGTAATAGTAAAATGTTGCCTATTCACTCAAATCCAGAACTATACAACGGTATAGTCAAAATAATGAAATAAAAGTTCAGCTGGAGTATTGAGTAAATCTGGTGACTTTGGGCCAAGGTATATATATATATATATATATATATATATATATATATATATATATATATATATATATATATATATATATATATATATATATATATATATATATATATATATATATATATATATTGAAAAACACATTCAAATACAGGTTGACCCTAATTTACAGAAACTAGCAGCATTAAGTAATATGTAATATGCTAAATTAATCAGTTCTCTCTAAAAGATTAATCGTAATAAAAATTATTATCACATTTCTACCTAATTATCAATGCACACTAAACTGCTAATTTCAATCTACAATTCGTCTTAATTAAATTTTGTAATAGTACCGTAAGTAAAATGGTAAGCATCCATTAAACGGTGAAAATCCTCTTTCAACGTAGGGCATGGCAGAATAACAGACCCTAAATATTTCTTTTATATACCTTGTCTGAGCCGCAAGATTCGATTGTTGTCCTTTCTGTATTTGCATGTGACAATATAATACAGATTTACTACTGCATATGAAAAATGGTAGTAAAAAGTATGATATTGCTCAACAAATAACATGTTTGCCATCGTGTTCTAAATGTTCACACGGTAAATTTAGTTATAACTTGAAACACAATTAAGTGCATTCACGAAAAAGGTGATTACAATCAAAATGTAGTTAGTAATAATAAATTTCAAAACCACAGAAGCACGTACACAGTCAAAGAAATTAAGTTTCTCTTGTTATGTTTAAGAAGGATAATTGTACCGAAGCACTTCGTTTGACAAAGGTTTTAAGGTTGATTAATTATTACTAGATTAACTTTACCCATAAATTAATTTTAGATATATTGCATTAAAGAAAATGCATTTAATTTATTTTCCATCTTTTAAATATGATACTAATATGTAATTTTTTTAAAAAAGAGCAATAAAGATACAATGAACGATTAAAATATTGTTCTGATATTTGTTTTCATAACTGTGGTTCAATATGTTTTCAATTTCAGTTACAGTAAATTAATTTGTATTATTGTTGACTTCTAGACCTATCTAATAAAACCATATTAAATAAATGCACCCGCATAATGTAAGTGTCTTGTTTCTCCGTTTGAATATGTTCGGAAAACTATCACTGATCGTACTTTTAGAGTGTCATCTCGGCTTCGTGTCATCATGGTCAATATGCTAAGCTTTCTAAAGTATTCGAATTAACTGAAAACAAAATATACAAGCCATTTTACAGAATGTCGCCTGGTTTTATTTTCCGTTTTACGCCTGGTTTTATTTCCCAAGTGCATTCTATTTAGTTGTTTTCTAACTATCATTCTAGGTTTTTTTTTTCAAACCTTAATCATTCCCGAATGTCATTTAAGAATGTACAATCAACATGAACACTGTGCAATTGAAATAGTTGATTCTGAATTACATTGGTAGTATTTAAACAACTTTAATTATATAATGTAAAATTGGTACTTAATCTGAAATAATTTTAAACAGCAATGGAATTTGGGATCTTATAAACGCTTATGTTCCCACGAAAAAGGCATTTCTCAAAAGTTCAGAACGAAAATCGAAGTATCTGGAATGTTTTTTTTGTAAAGACCTCACATCTGGTAAAAGTACAATCTCATTATGTTAGACCAATAAGTAGACTGTGTTCCTGTGAAAACCGTTAGAGAATTTTAGGGATAGTCTTTAGGTCAAACGTTAAAGTAACGGTGACACAATGGGGATAATCTACCACATTTAAGTCAGGAGCAAATTCTTCAATGTGCCACAATTCATGTATACCTGTTTACTTTATCTTATGAGCGTACATTGCTGATAAAAACAGTTATAAACAAAAATATTAAATAATGGAAATAATATAGTATTTCATTTTTTTTTTGGGGGGGGGGTTTTAGTATCAATATATACCATTCCTTCCTGAATGTCAATGAATTGTTCTAAAGAGTTCAAATACATCATTATCAACGTCGTCAGTATATTGGTCTGTATGTAGAAGACCACAGAGTGTAACATGAATAGCCTAAATATTATACTCGCAAGTAAAAATACTATTTATAGTAACATACATAGACTAAATATTATACTCGCAAGTACAAATACTATTTATAGTAACATGAATAGACTAAATATTATACTCGCATGTACAAATACTAATTATAGTAACATGAATAGACTAAATATTATACTTGCATGTACAAATACTAATTATAGTAACATGAATAGACTAAATATTATACTTGCATGTACAAATACTATTTATAGTGTACGCATTTTAATCATTGTCATAACTGTTCGTCATTGCTGTTAACCGTTTCACCCCAATGAAAGTAAATGATATACTTTTTTGTATTGTCTAAGACCAGTTTGTGATTTGTAGAGTCTATCACAGCTTTACATGCACACTATACACTCATTCTTTCACAGTACACATTCTACACATAAATGAAATAGATGTTTTCTTAGATATATTAAAGAATACGTTTACAGACATAATACATAAACCAGTTGTTCAGAATTTTTCAACATAATGAAAACAGAACGATTTTGTGTAATGAATATTAAAGCCAAAAGATAAGAGCATAAATTCAACGAAAACAGGTACGGCTATCATTGCTTTAGTGACAGCTTAATGAACCTCATACCTTACCTTTAGTAACAGCTTAATTACCCTAATACATTTTCTTTAGTAACAGCTTAATTACCCTAATACATTTTCTTTAGTAACAGTTTAATGGACATTATACCTTACCTTTAGTAACAGCTCAATGTAACTTACACCTTACCTTTAGTAACAGCTCAGTGATTTCATACCTTACCTTAAGTAACAGCTCAATTAATTTCATACCTTACCTTTAGTAACAGCTAAATGAACCTCATACCTTACCTTTAGTATTAACTCAGTGGTCAGCACAACTTTTTATAATAAAATAAACACAATATTAAAGTTATATTTTTGCAAAATTGGGCAAAACAAATAATCAAAATGGTCGTTTCGTCAGTTGAAACTCGAAATCATCCAAACTTTAACCGAAAGAAAACAACAAAACACACTACTGCCAGAATACAATTTGTTTTTTTTGTTTTTTGTTTTTGTTTTTGTTTTGTTTTTTTATTGATAAAACAAAATGATCAAGTTCATATATACTTTCAAGCATAAATTAGTTGTAAAACTGCTTCCGATGTCACAAGATTTACTCAATTTTCAAGCTCAAATATTATTTATATTTTAAGATGAAAACACACAGAAGTTATCGTTCATCTGGACATTTGTATGTTCTTTTTATGTATCATAGTTGTTTGGGACAAGGGTAAAGGTACGGGTTAGGTAGGGATAAGGTTAGTTGTATTTTGATGCTTTCTGTATAAGTGGCTTAGCGTCAGAGTAAGTTGTATATTCAATGTACAGTGGAACCTCGCTATTTAGACCACCTAACTGATTGACACAAAGCGGACTAATTAGTAAGATGCTCTCTGAAGTAAGATTCTGTAATCATTGAATAATGGAATGGCCTTAATGGTTTGAAATGTGAGGTGGTCTCCTATGCGAGGTGGTATTTAGGCGTTTCATTATAATTTATATTAGCTGTCTAATTTACCGTTATACTTGTGTTGTTGCCAACTGTATTCTGTTTTCTTGTTTACTGATATTGCTTAGATGTCTACTACCCGTTTTGTTTATAGGTTAGATTAAGAGTTACGATTTAATGGGTATTTTCAGGTGTTATGAAATATGCCAAAATACGTTTAATTTCAATACCATATATATATATATATATATATATATATATATATATATATATATATATATATATATATATATATATATATATATATATATATATATATACATATTAGTATCTCAGTTCTTAGTGTTTCTTTTTTCATACATGGAAATATATGTCCATCTTACCGGTAGACAAATCTATGCAGTTCAAGTTGTATATACATTCAATGATTTCAGTAAAAGGATCGTATTCTTATACATTCTGTAATGTTCTGGATAAATATTGTTCTTAATTTACTTGGAGTTTGTTTCTTTATGACAGACTTGCAACCTCTTGATATTTCCACCGACAATTGAAGAAAAAATGACACCATTCAATAAATATGACTAGTGTTAAAGTACAATATGACCTCTTTTTATTTAGGCTTTCCGACTCCACTTATCAAAATATAAAAACTTAAAGTAAAGATTTCAAGTCACGAAACGGCAAAATCTAATGACGAAATATGATCTACAGTCGCAAACTTTGTCTGCTTTTTAACATTTAGTCTTCTGTATTCCCTTCTCCATATAGACATAAAATTAAAAAAATTTAAAAAAAAGTTATGATATTATCTTAGGAATAACATAACATCTTCTGATGTTGTCAATATTCTAAAACATTTAAAACAGTCATAATAATAAAGAATGACTAAGATGACCGTCATGTTTACTAATTTTATTCAAACTTCTCTCAAATATTATCAAAATCGCTAGAATAGATTTTCAAGACAACTATTTTTGTCAATAAGACTTCATCAGATGAGCTAAGATTTAAAGTAGAGTTACGAAACAAAAAGTAGTACCATACAAGGCTATCATATTAACCATAATGTATTCCCAAATCTCGAGCTAGATTTTTGGCTTGAACACACACGTATGTTTTGATACAAAACATCGGCTGAATCAGTGGGCATATATACCTTAAGTTTATACAGTATACTACAAGTCCCTTTCACAATAATATCTTATGTCAACACTATTGTTGATATGACGTTTTCGTTCAGTAGAGAGCCGGCCTGGCTCAGTCGGTAGTGCGCTTGACTCTTGATCGTGAGGTCATGAGTTCGAGTCCAGCCGGCGGCAGGTTGGTTTCCTGTCATTCGGATGAGACAGTAAAAACCGAGGTCTGTGTAGCAACACGTGTCGGTAAGTTAAAGAACCCTCACTGCTCAATGGCGGTAAGTGCCGAGCATAGGTCAAACTTTGAAGCCCTTAATCGGCATTTGGTGACGTCTCCATATGAGTGAAAGATTCTTGAGTGGGACGTTCAACAACAATGAACAAACAAACATCGTTCATTCGAGTTGTATGAACTTATAAATCATCTGAAATATAATTAAAGCGAAATATATTAATTATGTATCATTCCCGCCACAATTTCATAAATAAACATGACAAATGCGTTCACAAGGCTCTCATACACGACCACGCAATCACACAAAAAGATGCACATACACAAACCTACGCTCAGGCATCATGTAGGTAATAATGATGTATCCTGTACACATATATAGGTCTACCATGGTGTATGAATTTTTAATCATACATGAAAATATATGATTTCTTAATAACGACACTTATTCTTAAGCCATTAAATTATTATAATGAATATGTTTGGACTACACCGTGTATATTTTTTACTTCCTTGGACATAAATATTTTTATATTCTTAATCAATCTTTCGAATAGGTGTTATCACTTATTCAATAAGTGAAATCACGTATTCAAATGAGTGATATCACCCATTGGAATATCGAATAAGTGATATCACCTATTCGAATAAGTGATATATCCTATTCGAAAGAGTGATATCACCTATTCGAAAGATTGATATCACTTATACGAATAAGCGATATCACCTATTCGTGTAAGTGATATTACTCTTTCGAATAGGTGATATCACTCTTTTAAATAGGAGATATCACTTTATACGTTTTTGTAGGTGATAACACCTATTTTATTAAGTGATATTACCGATTCGAATAGGTGATATCACTTTACAAAACGAATATGTGATATCACTTATTCAAATTTGGAAATAGTAAAACCCTTATGCTCCCCATTTCTTTCATAAATGTAGATCTGCGGTGAATATCACTAGGCCTATATCTATGGAAGAACAAAGCGTAAAAGACGATATTACGGTATCGTGATAAAGGCGCAGCTCTGCAGAATCGGAATCATCCCCCGTGTCTGCTGTAGGATTTGGACGGAATTTAGCATTCAAAGCAGAGTGAGCCACCGAAACCATACCACCGGCTCCTGCCATTTTAAAATAGGGACCGATTTCCGCAAAAAATTGCTTTAAAAGTGGCATAATTTAAAACACCCTATATAATTCTTTGGGCCAAATGTAAGGAAACAAAAAATTAAATAATTTATAATACCCTAGCTGACAAAAATAATATTTTAGACCCAGGAATATATTTTATTTTTGTGTAGGGAGCATTCACTGGCATTGATTCATAAGTGATATTACCTATTCGTGTAGGTGATATCACTTGGTCGAATACTAGTAAGTGATATCACTTATTCGAGTAGGTGATATCACTCATTCATTTGAATGGGTAATATTTTTCATTCGAATATGTGATATCACTCATTCGAATAGGTGATATCACTCATTCGTATAAGTGATATAACTTCAGAATTTATAAAAGTAATATCACCTATCCGAATGATTGATATCAATAACTGGTATTAATAAGTAAAAACTTGACGTCTGCTAAGAATTCGACGAAGCTCTCGTATAATGCTATCAAGTACTTAGTATTCGCTGAAGCTCTCGTATAATGCTATCAAGTACATAGTATTCGCTGAAGCTCTCGTGTGGTGCTATCAAGTACATAGTTTTCGCTGAAGCTCTCGTATAATGCTATCAAGTACATAGTATTCGCTGAAGCTCTCGTGTGGTGCTATCAAGTACATAGTATTCGCTGAAGCTCACCATAATATTGTGCTATCACGGTTATGTCAAGTCACCTTTGTACCTTTTTAGATTGTTTCCGTAAGCTTAGTTCTTGTAAATACGCAAAAGGGGGTTTTAAAGAGAGAGTGTCATGTGTCCAAATCGAGGAAGCCAAAGAATTACATAGATTGTCACATATCGAGTGACTTGTTATATACATAACGTACATCACGAGACACTTTAAGTGGCGTAAAAAGAAAACAGACAGTAAATTGTCAGTCAATTTAACTTCCTGAATTAAATTCTTGTAAATAAGAAATGATGAAGATCAAGTCATGGCATATGGAGTGTCCTCACAATCATATATTGAGTGTCATCTTATTTACGTATATCACGGGATACTTTCCGAAAAGTAAACAAGTAGTGCTTCCAAGTGTATATCTCCTTGATATGTGCAAAAACATGATATTATAAAAGCGTATTTTATTTCTCTGTAATAGTCATATCTTAAATAAATAAAAAAGATTGAAAATACAAAATTAACAAATGTAGATAAAACAGATGTTGAAAAGTAAAGAGCTCTAACCATCAAAATAATTTGATTGTATTCCTGACACAAATGAACAGAATAAACTTTAAACTTCCAACACGAAAGGTAATCACATAAACATTATTAAGTAAACACTAATATTGTATATGTGACTTTTTTTTATTCAGGATGCTTACCCGGGAGGTCAAATTGTAAAATGACTTGTCCAGAAAACTGTCAAACAGGTTGTAAAGAATCAGAGGAATGCATTGGAGGATGTAAGCCAGGCTGGCGGGGAATCAAATGCACGCAACGTATGATTATTATTTTTTCCACGTTTCTACATTTTATCATCACAAACTCGGATCATAATTATGTTCCTTGATTTATATATGAGTATTTGCATATCAATCGTATATCCCTTAAACCGCTCAATAATGCGTTTACTTTTATGTTTCCAACAAAATTTTCCAGGTTGCGACAAATATAGTTACGGAGCAAATTGTAACAAAATGTGTGGGCACTGTCGGAATGAAGAAAAATGCCATCCAGAAACTGGAGAGTGTTCGATTGGTTGTATCGATGGATGGCGAGGTGAAGATTGTAAGGAAGGTAAAATTGTCGTTTCCGTTATCACACGTATACGTGCAAATATACACATATAATAATGATTAAAACACCAACACCCTAGCAAATTACCTGATATGTATGTATGGAAACATTTTGAAAACTAATACATTTCTATTATTCTAAAAATATTAATTTCGCTATGATACATGCTTTTAAAAAAGTTTTATCTGTTAAGCAAAGATAGATGACTACCTAAAGTATTTCTTTATAATTAAAACTGAACAAATAATTTAATTTAAAATGTCTTGGGTGATGGATACTAGGGTATTCTGGTTAAAATCATGACCCCAGATCTAAGCTGGATATAAATTATTGATAAAAGTCATAAATCAATTTGACAAGTGACGTGAAAACACAACAGTGATAACTTTGATCCTCGTAAATATTAGGAGGCTGATGTAACGATGTTCAACATCGCGGTAGATACAACCACGCCCTCGTGTAATTGTCGTCTTAATGTTTTATGTGGCTGCCGTAGATTAATGAACACAAGTAGATCTAATTTTAGAAAAAAAGACAAGAGTCGTGTATAATATATCAGCGCGGACGCAAAACGTCATAGCAGTGTGATTTCAAGCTTGTGTTAACTTTTGAATAAACTTAGATAAATGGTTCTATTTATCAGGAGTACGTTAACATGCATGTTTTTTCTTTAATTTTGTGCAAGATAAAGAAGCTTAAATATAGTTACAGTAAACACGTTTTTATAAACGGCAATGTTGGTGGGTTTTTTTCATCTAATGTTTTCTACGATGTTTGTATTCAAACTCATAATTCGTTTCAAATAGCGATCAACCTTACTGTTAAAAAGTGTTTATATCAAATGAGACAAAACATTCCGTACTACTTAGCCTTTGCACCACCCAACTAGAGATGAGTTACACCATAACTTCACGATAGAATATGTAAACAGTTTAAAAGCCTTTTAAACACCTGTAATATTACATGATACCATATAATCATCATGAATATCTTAATCTAATATCTTAAATCCTGATAAACTTGACATAGATATAATTTACAATGATCATGTATTTTCTGTTTTAGTGTGTGCGCCATTTACCTATGGTTTCAAATGCGGGGGAGTTTGCAAAAATTGTCTTCTTGGCAAACCGTGTAACGTAATGACCGGTGTTTGCAGTACTGGCTGTAAAGCTGGATGGAGTGGGGAGAAATGTGACAAAGGTATAGAACAATATATTATAATAATGTCATGCTATTTTGAATTATTTTTCATAATACATTATTGACCAAAATTAGAAATACCAGTGGAAGATAAAACGAATAAAATCCATGTCGAATTTGTCCAAATTTTACGTTATGTCTGCGAATTACATATTTACAATTGTATACTGTACATTGAGATTTAAATATTATGTTTTTCACAGTGTGTCCCTTTGGTTCCTATGATGTTAACTGCATCATGACATGTGGCCATTGTCTAGATAATAAGACATGTGATAGTATCACCGGTCTCTGTGTTAATGGTTGTGACGATGGATGGACAGGGGAAAGATGTGATCAAAGTAAGCTTGGAAAACCAATATAATTATATCTTGGGATAATATTACAAACAAAGTCAGAGAATGATAAAATGAATGATGAAACAAATATCCACATAATATTTGTCTACGGTTCAAACAATTTCAACGACGTTAAATTTCCATGTAAAGTTTTTAAAGTGTCATCATCTTGCATGTTTTATAAATAAACATGTTCATGTCACGAGATTAATATTTTCAATTTTACAGAATGTCCACCTGGATTTTACGGCAGAAATTGTTCTTATACATGTGGGAAATGTTCTACTGGCATCTGTGATCACAAGACAGGTAGATGCACCTCCGGTTGTCAAGCAGGGTGGAAGGGATCTGCCTGCAATGAAAGTAAGCATATTATAATTTTCTCGTAAAAATACTGAATTGATTAAATATTTTTCATGTCTTATCAATACCTTTTCTATTTCGGGAAATCTGTTTATTTTATCTGAATACATGGTAAGTGTGAGAAATAATGTTTATGCATATTCTTCAGAGTGTTCGAACAGTACATATGGAGCAAACTGTAGTTTGCAATGTGGACAGTGCAAAAATAATGATGAATGCGACCCTGTTCGTGGAATTTGTACAAATGGATGTCAAAAAGGCTGGAAAGGACTGAAATGTCTTGAAAGTATGTCTACGTCATATGTTAATAATTGTTAAATGAAACACTGAAATTAAATGACTTGATTTTACATTGTAACGTAAGCATCGTTTAACTGGTATCAAACTCGATATGGCTGATGTATCATATGATATTGCCACTGTAAGATTGTAAATTAAAGTTTAAATTGATTCTGTTATTCATGCGTTCTAAAACTAGTGTCCATGGAAGAATGAAACGTTCTTCTTTGAAAAAGAAACTTGCAAAATAAGATGAATACTAAAGTAAGATTATAAATAATGTTTTATGAATAGTTATATAGAAGGCGGAAATAAATTACAACATATACACGATGACGGTATTTCATAGATGTCCATAAATATTACACTCGTACACATGTTCTTGTTACTGTCGATCTTAAGGACGACATCAAACAATATACAACATTTTACTGTTACATGTATATCTAATAATCTGTACACAAATAATTATATACACAAATATAATTTCATTTTTATACTTATGTAAGGATGTAAGAAAGGCTACTATGGCAATGTCTGTACCTTCAAATGTGGAATGTGTGCTGGAGAAAGATCTTGTGATATACAAAATGGAACATGTTTAAATGGATGTATCTCAGGATTCAGCGGTCCAGGGTGCTTGGATGGTAAGTTGATTCAAACCATTATTACAACACATTACTTCTGTCTTGTTTAAAGGCAAATTAGTTAAACTGAAACATAAAAAGACATAACAATTCTTAATATATATTTTGTGAAAATTGCTTCAAAAACACAGTTTGGCAATTATCCACCTGCAATTGATTAATTCAACCTTACTATTGGTATATGATTAATACACTGGATATGACCTTATTTTTACAAAATATATACAAATATAAGATTTTCATATGCTTTTGTATAGCTCTTATTTGTAATTGTAGATCAAGTACAAGTAGCATATATATATATATATATATATATATATATATATATATATATATATATATATATATATATATATATATATATATATATATATATATATATATATATATACTCTTATTCTTTACTTTTAAATCTTCCGTTTAATATACCAGATATATTGATGTAAAATAAGTAGTTACTTATTTTCAGTGACAACAGAAAAGCTTACAGAGGAACCGGAAATGACGACAATGATTGTGTCGGTGTTGGTATCCTGCATTGTAGCATTGATGTTACTTTTTTCCGTTACAATTGTCTACTTCATTTGTGTACGTCCAAGACATGGTCGACTTCTAAGCAGATTCTACAGACTAACATCTGTAAGTGTACATATAACTAATTACATTTACTTATCATCGGATTTACTC
>BROG01000332.1:560000-630000 GCA_030159075.1 Atrina japonica | reverse complement strand
CATACACGTGACGATATAAACATTTCAGTGCTGATTGAAATAAACAATGTCCATTTAAACAACATGTCACATGTCAGATTCATTTGACAACCATTTAAATCATGCAACTTTTTGACATAAACTGAAACCTAGCTCATCCTTTCATGAAATATTGAAAAGCACGTTTTATCCATTACTTTTTATGTCTAAAGTGTATCTGCTACCTTTCACACTGAAAGTGATAATGTTTATTTCGAAGAAAAACTGGAGATTATAGAGTTCACTAGATAAACTTGTCGCTCGTAAAATATCAATGTCTTGTGTTATATAATCAGCCCCTGTCTTTACAACATACAAGTACATTTTGATTTTACTCAACAGATGGTCATTCGGTGTACTTCTTTGGGAGATATCAACACTGGGAGGAACACCATATCACGGAATAGATACTCAACAAATGTGCAGTCTACTTAAACAAGGATTTAGAATGAGACGCCCACGGAATTGTGAACCTGCTTTGTAAGTTTAAAGTTTAATCTAAATGCAGTTCAATATGCATCACGACACTTTAACTTATATGGAGACAGCTATAGCTGAAGTGACGCAAGTCTTCAGTGAATGTGTTATCAGGTCACGTCTACCGCGACATGGTACCATGACGAACCAGTGTATTCCAATTCTTGAAACTGACTGATGTCATGGTCATAATTAATTTTAACATAAAATCAAATAAAGCAGAGTTTGTGTTAACTGATGTATAAAGTATTACATAATTTTTTTTCATAATCACTTCACGGATGCACACATGTTGAAGAATCATGTTTATCTTAAAGCGTTCACAGCAAACATATATCAATGGTATTTTTACTTATGTATCTAGATACGCCATGATGCTTCAATGCTGGAATGAAAGACCAGAATGTAGACCACAGTTTTCAGATCTAGTGTTACGATTACAGAGAATGCTAGAAGATAGTCAGGTAAATATTATCATTTGATTCGGGTACATTATATCCGTATTGTCATTTGACATGGTCCATGATATCCGTATCGTCATTTAACACGAGTCCATAATATTCATATCCGTATCGTCTTTTGACACATGTTATAATATCCGTATCGTCATTAGACACGGGTCCATGATATCCGTATCATCATTTGACACAGGTTATAATATCCGTATCGTCATTCAACACAGGTTATAATATCCGTATCGTCATTCAACACAGGTTATAATATCCGTATCGTCATTTGACAAAGGTAATAATATCCGTATCGTCATTTGGCACGGGTCCATGATATCCGTATCGTCATTTGGCACGGGTCCATGATATCCGTATCATCATTTGACACGGGTCCATGATATCCGTATCGTCATTTGGCACGGGTCCATGATATCCGTATCGTCATTTGGCACGGGTCCATGATATCCGTATCATCATTTGACACAGGTTATAATATCCGTATCGTCATTTGACAAAGGTAATAATATCCGTATCGTCATTTGGCACGGGTCCATGATATCCATATCGTTAATTGACACGGGTCCATGATATACATATCATCTTTTGACATGGGTTTATGATATCCCATAATATGGGCCCATAATATCCGTATTGTCATTTTACACGTGTCCACATTATCCTTTTTGTCCTTTGACACGGGTCCATAATATCCGTATTGTCATTTTACACGGGTCCACATTGTCCGTTTCGTCATTTTACACGGGTCCACATTATCCGTTTCGTCCTTTGTCATGGGTCCATAATATCCGTATCGTCATTTTACACGGATCCACATTATCCGTATCGTCATTTGACACGGGTCTATAATATCCGTATCATCATTTGATACGGGCCCATAATATCGGTATCGTCATTTAATACATGTCAATATTATCCGTTTCGTCATTTGACACGGGTACATGAAATCCGTATCGTCATTTTACACGGGTCCACATTATCCGTTTTGTCAATAATATCGGTATCGTCATTTGACACGGGCCATAATACCCGAATCGTCATTTTACACAGGTTCATATTATCCGTTTCGTCCTTTGACACGGGTCCATAATATCCTTATCGTCATTTACACGGGTCCACATTATCCGTTTTGTCAATAATAACGGTATCGTCTTTTGACACGGGTCCTGAATATCCGTATCGTCATTTTACACGAGTCCATAATACTATGTCCGTAGAATACGGATATTTAATGAGGGTTCGTTTCAAAATGTTGTGAATTTGTTTAAGTCTTCTACTTCTTCTTCTTTCATATTATTCCTTATTCAATTTCGCTAAGCCAAAGGTTTTCAACAGAAGCAAGACAAAATTCTATAAATGTATGTAATAATTCAATGTTAGCCTATTCTCATATACATTATATATTAGCAAAATAAAAATGTATTGAGATCTTGAAACGAATGTACCTATATATTATGAGTTTTAAAAAAAATCCAGGGGAGTGAAACGAGAAAGAAAAAAAAATGAAATCCGTTACTATTATTTAAAAAGCAGTATAATTTAAAACATACACTGATATTTTTGTTTTGATATATGCTCAAATTACTGTTAAAATTTAAACTGTTTTGGCTTGCTTTGCGATGTCCTGCCAAGATTTTTATCCTACCATTCCTAACGGTGATACAGTGTTATCTTATTCGCCGCAACATATCACTAACTTACGTGGGGAACACATTTATCACTGATCCGCCATCAGTGGTCTATAACGCGAGTGTTACTTACAGGAATCGTGTTCTGTAATATTCCATGCTACTGTGCCCAAAGTACAATCCATTTTCTCATTCATTAAATATTTTATTTTTATTATTTTGTAATTTCAGGTATATATGAATTTGGAAATCAGCGAAGGAAACCAATACGCAGAAATCAACTAATTATGAATTTGTGAACAATATACAGAGCATAGCTGTGAAACGCCCATTAATCTTTCTTGTAGTAAATGGCAGATGTATTCTATATGCCTTTATATAGACCAATGTGTTAATGTTACAGATAACATCGTGTAAAGATGACAATAATTATAACATTTCTTGTGGTGTGTATATAGTTTGTCAATCTGTGGCCAGTGACATTCACAAGATGTTATCACATTAATTTTTCACTATTTCAATCACTAGATACATATTTATATGTTGTCACCGTAACTACTCAAATAGATATGTGATATTAAAATAAATGAAAATTTTATTTGAAATTTAACAAAATCTTAACAATATTATACGTCATTTTTCTGTATCTTTTCATCGTAATTAACGCACATTTTTAGAAAACATAATGTAATGCGGATGAGCGATTAGAAGAAGACAAACAGAAATGTACTTGTATAGATATTGTAATGTGTATCTGAGTATTACTAATATTTAATCAAGAAATGATATCATCATTATCCTTTAAGATATAGAATGATTCGCTAAATGATAGTACTACAACCATGTATGTCTGTATTTATTTTACTTATTCTGTACAGTAAAACTTTCGTAATAGATTTGTAAAAATTTGGCATATTATTGTACAAAAATATTTCATACTGTATATAGATATATCGTATATTATTTGCTTGTAAATTATGAGGCGCTGGACGCCATTGAATAAACATGTTAGACAAGTATTGCGTGAGTCATTTTAAACAAATTCTCAAATCATGTTTATGTTGATTTAGTGGTTTAGAAGAACAGCGAAATATTGCGTGCAAATAGCTTGCTGAATATAGTTATTACCTCAACAGTCTCAAAGTTAAAATCGAGCGAAAGATTTCCACTTGTCTGGCTACTAACTGATGCACTAAGACCATTTCTGTGAGTAGTAAGCTGCAAGGTGTATTTATTTTAATATATATTATACTTTCGTGGTCGCTACATTAAGTGTACCACTTGCCAAGACGCTTGCTGTGGTCAGGTGATAGAACGTTCGACTCGCAAATGGAAGGTACCGGGTTCGATAACCGGTCATACCAAAAACGTTTTTAAAAATGGTAGTTACTGTTCCTTCGCCAAACGTTCGGCATACAAAGGTTAAAATTGGTGGCACGTCACTTAAAGCTGGTAACATTTTATTGTTAAGAGATATAGCTGACATCGTTGCAGTCTCATATACTGAACTCATTATGCAACTAGGACTGATGTAAGACGTACGTTATACATGGTCATGGTACCGTCTTAAAAGCCTGATGTAAGACGTATGATATATGGCCGTGGTACCATCTTAAAGGACTGATGTAAGATGTACATTATATGGTCATGGTATCATCTTAATGGACTAATGATAAGGATTGTACATGTAAAATAACAAAGATCTACTTTAAAAAACGATATAGCCCAGATTAAAGTTTTTGAAAAGCAGGAAATTCCAAGCGTCAATGTCACCAGGACAATGTAGCCATTGGGTACCCCTCACAATAAGGGATTATACATGTGGGATGTGTCAATGTCATCAGGCCGAAGTAGTCATTGGGTACCACTCAAAATAAGAAATTACAGATGTGGGATGAAAGACCTGATTTTTTACACAAGTATCAATGCCACCAGTCCGAAGTAGTCATAAGGTACCCCTCGCAATAAAGGATTATACATGTGGGATGAAAGACCTTATTCTTTTATACAAGTGTCAATGTCATCAGGCCGAAATAGTCATTGGGTACCCCTCGCAATAAGGGATTACAGATGTAGGACGAAAGACCTCAATCCTTGTTACAACAGATTTCTACGAAATTAAAGGCCTACATATATTATGTGGAGCACAATCTTTCAAAATGAAAAGATATCACTTAGCAACAAGCATAATTCCATGAGCGGTAGTCTCAGAGAATATAGTTTTTTAAAAAAAAAAAAAACAACCTTTATTGGTGTTTTACGCCACACTCAACTATTTTCAGTTATATGGTGGCGGCCAGTTTTAATGGCTGATGAGATAACCCAAACACAGTGTACCCGGGAAGAGACCAACGATCACCCGCAAGTAAACTGACAAACTTTCTCACAAAATCGGCTTTGGTTCCAGCGGGGCTCAAACCTACGGTGACATGAAATGAGAGACTTCATGGTTTAAAGAGTAATTCTCTAACCTGGATCCCTTTTAAAAACTAAAATTTTTCCAGAATTACTATAGAACGTATATATTTTTTAAACGTCGTCAATATTTTTTGATAATGTTCAAAATCACTTACAATTTTTTCTGTGACCCACACATTGTTCTTTTTTTATTATTATTTATTGAACATTGTACCGATACCAGTGTCATTTTTGGTCAGTTCTAGAATCATTCCAGTGCTGCTATGGAACCTGCAGAGTTTGTGCCCAAATGACTGAAATAAATTAATATGGGTTTGACGTAATCCATCATTAGCGTCAATATCACATAGCGTCAAAATTCCTGTTATGATAACTTTGGAGGTGTGTGTGTATGTATCCTGGACGTCCTGAAAATTTATACTTTGGTATTTGAGGTTTTTATACTCAACAATTATACATGGTGACGGCCGGTTCTCAATGGCGGAGGAGCAACCCAGTTATAATTTATCCGGGAAGAGACCACCGACCTTTCGAAACTGGCAAAATTTCTCACAAAAAAAGCAGCTACAAGCTAAAGGGGAAGGGCCGCACATTTTATCAGTACGATTACTGTGTGCCAATATAGCTAAAGGTGAGGGGACGAAATTTGACCATTACTATGACTGTAAGATAATGTACATCACAAACTCATAAGGATATGTCACAAACTAAAGTTGAATGGTCGCAAATTTACCAGTACTATGACTGTGTCAATATATCTGGGGTAAGAAATCTAAAATGGGACCTTGGTTTCAATGTTCATCCTAAAGACCCAGGCATTCCCTTCTTATGCTGATGAGAGCCTAGCAACTGTTGTAAGGTGTCTAAAGTTTTATCTGGACAGGTAATCGAACCTTAAGCCTCCTTTTTGAAATAGAAACGCTCTTAAAACCCGGGATGGTAAATATCATAACGAAATACAAAAAAATGTAATACCAAAGTTATAGGTTTGCAAACAGGGACCAAAATAAATGCAGCGGGCTATTATTTCTGTCAATACCACTTGATCAGTTGAAATCGGATACAAAACAGGTGTAGGCATATAATGCTGAAAGAAATAGGGGTGTCGGACAAGGTCAAATACTAAATGTAATGTATTTTCAAATATGTCTGAGAGTAACCACTGTAAAAAGATAATTATCTTAGTTATTCAATTACTTAAACGATCGCATTATTCGTAACTATTATTGCACAACGCCTGCATCAACATGTTATATATGTCTTTTGGTAACAGAGTAACCAATTATATGGTAAAGATATTATCGTACAGAAATGGCAATATTTCAATTTTCTTGTTGAAAAGTGTTTCGGTGAGTATACGGCATAAGCAAGCGACGACAAGTAATGACATAGCCATTGTTAATACTGTAGAATATATACCGCCCCTTTCCAAGATACAGTTAGCGGAAAGAGTTAGAGTTTATATTGTTTCAACGTGTCATTTCTATCATGATAAAAGAACTTTGTTTGCAGATTGGAAAGCAGTGACCTGCTTGAAATAGACGCTAAAACACACCCACATCCGCATACAGAGAAAATATTCTACAGGTATTCTAATGTGAAAATAGAGTGGGACAAATTGTATCATAAAGCATCATCTAATACCACAACGGCTATATCAAGCAATTTGTACGAGAAAAATATTTCATAGCATATCGAACTTTTTATTACGTATATGACACCTGATCCCACTTTTGGAATTCCAGAGGTTCGTGCTTGTCCAATGTTCACCAGATGTGTATACAATATATATATATATATATATATTGTATTTGTCTCCTGGACATCCTGAAGATAAATACTTTTGTACCTGTGATTTTTATATTACATACGTTTCTCAGACACATGTAGAAGTCAATTATTGTGTAAAATACGTAAAGCATGGGATGACTCTAGAATGTTTAAAAATGGGGACATACAAATATGTTGGATATTTTAGTCTAATGACATAATATTGCGAGTATTTTATTTGGCATTTGACATTCTAGAATCAGTTTCATATTTGATTTCTTTTTTTGTAATTGTTGTGTTAATTTGTTATTAAAAACATTAAAATATTTGAATTTCAACAGTATTAGTTTAACCACGCTATTCCCGTCAAATATTAGAGACAATTTTAAATATCCATGCATACAGAATTACTTATAATTGCATGTGTATTAAATGGGCATTAGCTATGTCTTCCAAAATAAATTATTTCTTTTTTCTTTAGAAATGATATCGTCTTGAGCATTATAACTTTGGTATTATGTTTATAATATTTATAACCACTAGGTCGTTGCCACTGCTGGTGGACCGTTTGAGTCCCCGAGGGTATACATAAATCTAGTACCTGGTATTTCGGTATCAGCTGTTCATCTTATACTAAAGTTAAGTAATATTTGACACTGTTACCACAATTTGAAAACAAAAATTGTCGAAAGCTAAGATAGTCATTTTTTTTTTACAGTGGTTACTCTTAGACATATTTCGGCTTTACTTTTAGAGATATTATTTGGCCTTGTATGATACCACTTTATCTTTAGAAAATACATATACTTTTCAAATTGGAGCTCAACTGATGAAGTCTAATTGACAGAAACGATATCGTCTTGAGCATTACAACTTTGGTATTATGTTTATAATATCTACAAAACCTATAGGAATTAAAGTATTTTATGCCTGTGTATATCTCTCTTTTGTTATTGTATATCAATATAAATAATATATTGAGAAAGAATTTTGTTCAAATAAACACAGCTAATGCCCCCTTTAATACCATTCTTGAACTGGCCGCTTTTTAAAGGCGGAGGAGAGAACCAAGTTATAATGTATCCGGGAAGAGACCACCGACCTTTCGAAAATGGCAAATTTTCTCACAAAAAAGCAGCTACAAGCTAAAGGGGAAGGGTCGCACATTTTACCAGTATGATTACTGTGTGCCAATATAGCTAAAGGTGAGGGGACGACATTTGACCATTACTATGACTGTAAGATAATGTACATCACAAACTCATAAGGATATGTCACAAACTAAAGTTGAATGGTCGCAAATTTACCAGTACTATGACTGTGTGTCAATATATCAGGGGTAAGAAAGCTAAAATGGGACCTCGGTTTCAATGTTCATCCTAAAGACCCAGGTATTCCCTTCTTATGCTGATGAGAGCATAGCAACTGTTGTAAGGTGTCTAAAGTTTTATCTGGACAGGTAAACGAACCTTAAGCCTCATGCTTGAAATAGAAACGCTCTTAAAACCCGGGATGGTAAATATCATAACCAAAATTTAAAAAAATGTAATACCAAAAATATAGGTTTGCAAGCAGGGACCAAAATAAATGCAGCGGGCTATTATTTCTGTCAATACCACTTGATCAGTTGAAATCGAATACAAAACAGGTGTAGGCATATAGTGCTGAATATAGTGCTGAAAGAAAAAGGGTGTCGGACAAGGTCAAATACTAAATGTAAATGCATTTTCAAATATGTCTGAGAGTAACCACTGTAAAAAGATAATTATCTTAGTTTTTTCAATTACTTAAATGATCGCATTATTCGTAAATATTATTGCACAACGCCTGCATCAACATGTTATATATGTCATAGGCGTCGGAAGCAAATTTAAAGTGGGGGGGGGGCTAAACCAACTTAAAACACACACACACGCCAGAAACGTCTGGGGGCTAAGCCCCAATTTTCAACACCTATGTCTACCTTTGCAAAAAAAAGTGGGGGCTAAGCCCCCCTAGCCCCCCCCCCCCCCCCCGGTTCCGACGCCTATGTATGTCTTTTAGTAACAGAGTAACAAATTATATGGTAAAGATATTATCGTACAGGAATGGCAATATTTCAATTTTCTTGTTGAAAAGTGTTTCGGTGAGTATCCGGCATAAACAAGCGACGACAAGTAATGTCATAGCCATTGTTAATACTGTAGAATATATACCGCCCCTTCCCAAGATACAGTTAGCGGAAAGAGTTACAGTTTATATTGTTTCAACGTGTCATTTCTATCATGATAAAAGAACTTGGTTTGCAGATTGGAAAGCAGTGACTGTTGATTGACATCGCCGTTGCTCTATGGAGAGTCACCCTGCCAGAAATAGATGCTAAAACACACCCACATTCGGATACAGTGAAAATATTCTAAAAGTTTTCTAATGTGAAAATATACCTCCTCTCTTCAAGAGTGGGACAAATTGTATCATAAAGCATCATCTAATACCACGACGGCTATATCAAGAAATTTGTACGAGAAAAATATTTCAAAGCATATCGAACTTTTTATTACGTATATGGCACCTGATCCCACTTTTGGAATTCCAGAGGTTCGTGCTTGTCCAATGTTCACCAGATGTGTATACAATATATATATTTTGTATTTGTCACCTCCTGGACATCCTGAAGATTAATACTTTGGTACCTGTGATTTATATATTACATACGTTTCTCAGACACATGTAGAAGTCAATTATTGTGTAAAATACGTAAAGCATGGGATGACTCTAGAATGTTTAAAAAATGGGGACATACAAATATGTTGGATATTTTAGTCTAATGACATTATATCGCGAGTATTTTATTTGGCATTTAACATTTGCTGTTTAGAATCAGTTTCATATTTGCTTTATTTTTTGTAATTGTTGTATTAATTTGTTATTTAAAACATTAAAATATTTGAATTTCAACAGTATTAGTTTAACCACCATATCCATGCATACAGAATTACTTATAATTGAATGTGTATTAAATGGGCATTAGCTATGTCTTCCAAAATAAATTATTTCTTTTTTCTTTAGATCTACAAAACCTATAGGAATTAAAGAATTTTATGCCTGTGTATATCTCTCTTTTGTTATTGGATATCAATATAAATAATAGATTGAGAAAGAATTTAGTTCAAATAAACACAACTAATGCCCCCTTTAATACCATTCTTTGAAGAAAGACTTGCATGGTTTTAACTATTTAGATAGTCTTAGAGTATTGAATTTCCCTTATACTCAAATATGGAGTTTTGAAATAGGTTGCCTATTGACAAACATTCTATTCTAAAACTTCAATTTGAAATTCTTGAATATGATAAACGCAGTTAAAGTGTATTTACAGAGTGAGCTCTCAACATAAACAACATATAGTGCAATGAAGAAGCGCCATTAAAAATTCGAAATCTCTCTATGTCCTCGGAATACTATACAATCAGGCCTATTGCCCTTGTTTTGGGTTGGCATGAATATTTGTCCACCCGAGGGTGACATAACACCTCGAGGGTGGGCAAATATTCATGTCAACCCTAAACAAGGGCAATAATTGTTTTATTATACTGAAAAGCAATAAAACTTAACTAACAAACTGACCTACGACTACGTAAGTTCATAATGATTGTAACATGTGTGACATAGTGCCTTCGGTACTCAACACTATATATATCTATATATATGTTTTATCGTTTTTTGTGTAGTTTTTTTTAATCTTAAGCCTCCATCAGGGTTGACTCCAGCAAATATATTTGACAACGATGTATCAATGCTGTAAAATCATTAAATTTCGGCTGTTGTTTCTCTCCATTCCAGTCTACATCTATGAATTTTGAAACGGACACTGTATGTGCTAAAGGGTACACCTAAATACCACATGGCCTACTAGAAAAAAAACGAACCGTACGCGCATCCATTTCAGCCCACGAGAGGGTGATATAAACTACCATTGAGGGTGACATAAATGTTTCAGGGTGACATGAAGAAATGTTTTAGATCAAGTGATATGATTTTGACTAATCAGAAGTAAGGATACATATTAGAAGTATAATAAAACAAAAAAGATAGAACAACTGCAAATCCCAAATGGAATGGAACCAGGTGTCCAAATGAAGTCGACGTCCCATGTCAGCATGTCACACCCATCAAAAATTGATAATTGTTAATAATTACCATTTATAACAAATCCATAGTTATGATGTTTTGTTGTATCACTGGCTATCTAGAGATAACTCAAGAATTCTAAAATTAAGTGTGAATTTTAGATAAACAATTATTAGTACCTTTTTAGTTTGGCTGATCATTGCATGTCGAAAAATCCGAAATATTTAGTCAAATCTGTTTTTAGGAATAACGGACTGACTGCTCTGTCACATCACTGTGTCTGAAATGTCTTTGCTAACCATTTTGGAGAATAACAAATTCAACCACAGGATTATACTGGGATGGAAAGTATTCTTCACTCCAGACATAAACTGTGACCAAGACAATTAGAGTTCCCTGCCAGTTGCATCACAGGACATTAGATTTGAGTCTCACTTAATATACATGTGAGTAACATTTTTACTGGCGAAACCTTGGTAAAGGTATATTGATTACCTTAAACATCAGGGCCCAGAGCCATCAACTTCGAACAATTTTTTACCATTTTGAATTGTACAGTAAGGAAATAGATTTCTACAGTATTTCATTCTTCTAAACAATTTCAAGTCAGATCTTTAAGAAAGTGAAAAGTGCATTTGAATGCAGTATACAAATAACAGGAAAATTTTATTTTCTATTCTTAATTATTTGCCAAAATATACAATCATTTGGAGCCTCAGCATAAATGCTAGTACTTTTTCATTTCAAAGTATTCAATACTGATGCATACTTAAGTATTCACTAACTAATTTCCTCTCTCCTACACGTTTCTCTCTTTCTCGAAATGTGTTGCACAAGAGCTGAGGATGGCAGGTATCAGCTTCTGTATCACACATAAATGAGGATCTCCAATATGACAAGGTCATGTTATACTCTGACAGGGTCATTGTGATCTTTTTAATGATAAAATCTTCCAAACATTCTTTAAATCAATCTTCATCTAAAATGACGA
The DNA here is from genome assembly GCA_030159075.1 of Atrina japonica. Taxonomy (NCBI): domain Eukaryota; kingdom Metazoa; phylum Mollusca; class Bivalvia; order Pterioida; family Pinnidae; genus Atrina; species Atrina japonica. Next base: position 618,121 of record BROG01000332.1, on the reverse strand, counting down.
AAAAGCAACAAACAGCAGTAGTAGGTAGGAGTTCAATGGTGAGTTGTTTTTGAGAATATACAGGTGGAGTTGAAATTATATTTGGTTCTCATTCATCATATGTCATTGTTTTGATGTGAGTAACACAATTTTCTGTTTGAAGAAAATTATTTATTACAAATATCTACTCTCAAAACAAGAACAACATAAATCATTCAAAAATATCAAGACTTGAATAACAAAGAATACATCAATTTTGAATCGGTTCAAATCATTTGAAAATGAACACTCATATGATTTATTAATATAAAGTTTTTCAAAGAAAAGAGAAATATGCATTTTTTATGTGCAATACTACAATCCTTGAAATTCCAAAATGCGTAACAGCTGTCAGCATTATTTTGAATTACGTTTTTATAGAATATTATTGACAGTTTCAAAAAAGTTTTATATTACTAAGCTGTCTGATAAAATTTAGATTTTAAGTGGAATGAAGTGCAAAAAAAAAACCTTTGAAATCTAAAATACTCTTTTTGACAGCTTTTACAAGAAATGTTTTAAAGAAGTAACACAGTATTTGTATCTGTGTCAAGAAAATATCAATAAAGATAATATCACAGTTTTGTCGGAATATTACATAATTAGAAAACATTGTCAATCATTGGTTGACTTCTGACAGAGAAGGAAGTGTTAACTCAGATTTGGGGGCAATTTCCGGTTGCAGTTTTGCTTTACAATCGTCAAGACGTCGTTTCTCCACCATCTGTTTCAGTTTTAGCATCTTCTCTGCTGCAGGAAAAAACTTTCTAACAAAGAAGATATGGATCTGGTGTGTCCAGAAATTAAACTGGCGAGTGGCTTCATCTAATTCTTCTTCTTCTTCGTCAGGTTCAATGATGTCTACTACACCTTCTGAAAGTCCAAAAACAAATATTTTAGTCTTAAGCAGTTTTTTACCTGTCTGATTATTATGAGATGATTTTAATGAGGATCAGATGAAGATTATGACGATGCTTATGATGATAGTTATCAAATTGCTATTATGGTGATGGAAATAGTGATTATCAAACAATGATTCATGTAGAGTTAAGATAATGATTATCAGCTAATGATAATGGTGATGATGATTATAATGATTATCAGGTGATGATTATAATGACAGTTATGGTGATATTAATGTTCATGGTGATGGTTATGTTTATGATGATGATAATTATGGCAACAATAATAATTATAATTATCATCACATCACAATTACGGCAACAATAATGATGATATTGGTTATCAGTCATTATTATTATCATAGTAATGATTATAATGATGGCCAGATGATCATTACAGCGACAGTAATGATAAAAATGATAATCAAATGATAATTACGTTGACATTTATGATAAAAAAATGATGGCCAAATGATAATCACGGTGACAATATTGATGAAAATTATGATCTGATCATAATTACAGCAACAGTAATGATAAATATGATGATCAGATGATAATCACGGCGGCAGTAATGATTAAACTAATGATCAGATGAAAATTACAGTGACAGTTATGATAAATATGATGATCAGATGATAATTACGTTGACAGTAATTATGATAATGATTATTATGTACATATTATGGTGATGGTTATGTTTATAATGATTATTATGTACATATTATGGTGATGGTTATTTTATAATGATTATTATGTACATATTATGGTGATGGTTATGTTTATAATGATCTCATGATCAGTATGGTGATAAAAATGATGATAAGATGATTATGGTGATGATAATGAAAATGATTATCAGATGATGATTATTTAGATGGCGATGATCATGATCATCAAAATGATTCATTTTGATAACAACCATGTAAAATCTATTTAGCTACTTTAAATCTATTCCAACATAATATTTTACAATAGATATAAAAATAGATCAAGAAACCTTTATCAGACTCTGTACTCTTTGTAAGTAATGTTATACACAACAAATCATCCACATTGAAAAAGCTTATCTTTATATACTGAAGATTAATACTTTGGTATATATGAATTATATACATTCTCTTTGATCTATACTGGTTGTAATCAAGACTGGCATGCTTGATGATCAAGTAACAAATCAGATTTGTACTAAGACAAATATATAGTGGTTAACTCTGTAAGCATTTAATACACTGGCCATTAAAGGATAACTCTGTAAGCATTACATTCTGAATGGGATAACTCTGTAAGCATGAAATATATAGGGGGTAACTCTGTAAGCATGAAATATATAGGGGATAACTCTGTAAGCATGAAATATATAGGGGGTAACTCTGTAAACATGAAATATATAGGGGATAACTCTGTAAGCATGAAATATATAGGGGGTTACTCTGTAAGCATGAAATATATAGGGGATAACTCTGTAAGCATGAAATATATAGGGGGTTACTCTGTAAGCATGAAATATATAGGGGATAACTCTGTAAGCATGAAATATATAGGGGATAACTCTGTAAGCATGAAATATATAGGGGATAACTCTGTAAGCATGAAATATATAGGGGATAACTCTGTAAGCATGAAATATATAGGGGTAACTCTGTAAACATGAAATATATAGGCGATAATTCTGTAAGCATGAAATATATAGGGATAACTCTGTAAAGCATGAAAAATATAGGGGATTACTCAGTAAAGCATGAAATAAGTAGGGAAATAATCTGTAAGCATGAAATATACAGGGATAACTCTGTAAAGCATGAAATATATAGGGGATTACTCTGTAAGCATGAAATATATAGGGGATTACTCAGAAAAGCATCAAATATATAGGGATAACTCTGTAAAGCATGAAATATATTGGGGATAACTGTTAAGCATCAAATATATAGGGGATTACTCTGTAAGCTTGAAATATATAGGGGATAATTCTGTAGGCATGAAATATATAGGGGATTACTCTGTAAGCTTGAAATATATAGGGGATAATTCTATAGGCATGAAATATATACGGATAACTCTGTAAAGCATGAAATATATAGGGGATAACTCTGTAAAGCATCAAGTATATAGGGATAACTCTGTAAAGCATGAAATATATTGGGGATAACTGTTAAGCATGAAATATATAGGGGATTACTCTGTAAGCATTAGGAGATAACTCTGTAAAGAAAACACATTGCATATCTTTATACTTCTGTTTATTTTTATTTGAAATCATCATTTTGACTTACAATTTGAAGTCCGATACTGACCTCTATTAGTGACCTCAGCTTCCTCCTCCCCCTCTGTCTGACCACCAATAGTATGTCCTCCAATTGATACAGAGCTCTGCATCAGAAGCTGATCTGCCTCTGTCGCATTAGTATGTGTACTAATGAAAGAACCACTTTTCTGAACTTCACCTAATGGCTGTGCATCTACAATTTGTTAAGATTATAATTGAAAACAATGTTAATTCTTTTTCTGAATCTTGAATTCATTTAATTAATTAACAAGATCAGTTTTAGAATCTACATATTGTGTCTACTCTGTTTTGTATTTTAGCTCTGTTATAGAGATATACAATTGTTTATAATATTTTAAGACCTGAATTTAATATATTCAAGGCAATTCAAATTGTAATTATGTCTTCAATAATCCCATCTCTTTCAAAAGAAAAAAGGGTCAAAATGTAAATCACCAAATAAAATGTTGTCTTTTTTAAATGCATATTAGTCAGTTTGTTTTATTAACTTTGCATTTGTCACTAGTCATCTGTCGCAAAGTAGATTTCAACATGACTTATTCCAAGAATATGTAGTCCCCCAAATGAGGAATATTGCTATGATACATAAATTGACAAAAACACCAATCTGCCTAAAATACCTGTCTGACCAAATTTGGTGAGTCTAAGTGAAGAAATAAAATGGATATCGCCAAGACAAATAAAAACAACAAAGGGAAATAACTCTTAAAATATGGGTGGTATGATCACCATTTGTGTATAACTGCACCAAATACGGGGAGGCTAGATGAAGAAATAATTAGAATATGGCAAAGACAAATAAAAACAACAAAGGGGAATAACTCTAAATGTTTGGATGGCAGGAAAGTGACTTTGTATCTGATACTTCATCTGATGTATTTATCTGCACCTAGTATGGGGAGGCTAGTTTAAAGCAATGAGGAAGATATTGCCCAGAAAAAGAAACAGGATGGATGGAAAAAATGCCAAACTATAATTCCCTGCCCTGGGAATTAGTGGGTAGTATAATTTAGAATTATAAGCATATGTAGGAATAGTTCTGGCCCTCACAATATAACATTTAAAAATTACTGGAGTCTAAAAACTTTACTCAACTTTGGCTAATCATAAAATCTAATTGGCTCAGCAGATGAAATTTTATATATTTTTATAGTGCCAGGCAAACAGTCACTAATTGAAATTGTGTTTGACCCCATTTGGTTTTGAACCATAAATTTTCTGCCTGTGATTGTACAATAACAGATCCAATACAAGTGCTTGTTGTTTTCTGATAAGAATGCACTATTATCTATCAAATACAAAATTTATATCAAATGTCTATCAATGATTTGTAAAGGGTTACCTTTTGTTGACTCTCGTCTGCTTATTGGACCATCACCACCATTAATTGATGCTGCTGTCACATTCGATATTGAAGGATGAACCTATCCATAAACAAATATTACAATAAGCTATATACTTTTTCATGTAAAAAAAGAGTATGTTTCTCAAACTTTGTCTTCCTTAGGAATTCAGCCCTAATACTTAGATGTAATTTTAAAACATGGATATCATATCTGTGGAAAATAATCTCCAAATCAAAAATATGTCAATACCAAGGAGATGGTTGATGTAAGACCATTGTGTTTATCAAAAACATTTAATTGGAGTGACAAAATCAGTTAATTATTCCACAAAATTTTTCTATTAAAGGAAAATTAGCTGCGTTTTCCAAAAATAAAATAAGATTTCATATTTAACACTACTTATATTGATGCACAATAATAAATAAAAAAATGCACAGGCATAAAAATTCTTACATTGCTATTGTAAAAATAAGGTCAGATCCAGTGGTGTATGCAAGCAGTAGGGTCAAATTAATCATTTGGTAACAAATAATTGCTTAATTGCATTTCTCAAGCAATTTTCCCAAAATATATAAGAATTTCAGAATGTTTATGCCTGTGTATATCTCTTTTGTCAATTAATAATGACAATTTTCATACATATGTCAATGCGATATATCCCAGCGAACTAGAAATTAAAGATACAACAGAATCAAGTACACACGCTTCATACTTAGACATTTTACTATAAATATAAACACAGACGGGAAATTAGCAACTAAGCTATACGATAAACGCGACGATTTCGGCTTTCCCATCGTAAATTTTCCACATTTAAGTAGTAATATCCCTCAGTTTATATTTCACAAATGATCCGATATGCCAGGGCGTGCACAACATATGAAGATTTCATATACAGAGGTAATAGTCTTGTTTGCGACTACTCTGTTTCACTAAGTATGAGTTGCCTTTTCGTTGGCGGTTGTTTGAGACGTCTGTACCAATTGTGTACACTCCTCACAGTGTTTCTTGGACTTTGTTTCACGGCGGGGTGTGACCGGTCGACAGGGGATGCTTACTCCTCCATGGCACCTGATCCCACCTCTTGGTTTCCAGAGGTCCGTGTTTGTCCATTTTTACCGGATTTGTATCTATGTCCTGGACATCCTATTGATTTATACTTTGGTATCTGAGATTTTTATATTTTAATACTTTACATCAATCTAAGTAGTAAAAATGGGGAAACACAGCTAATATCCCTTTAAGTTATATAACTTTGAAGATCATAATTTAGGTAGTTCTTCTTTTCAAAATTACAAAAGATAAAACCACATATACATATATATAACTTACATCTGGATGTTTTGTAGCAGAAGCTCGTTCTCCAGTTTTATTTGTACCTTCAGCAGACGACACAGCCCTGGTAGGTGACTGAGATTCTGGAGAGGCTGTACCTTGTCGAGGAGACTCTTGTGCCTGTGACTCAGCATCCATCCCAACCTGTTTAAATTTTGTGATCATTTCAGAATTAACAAGATTATTTCTAATGATTTAAATGAATTCAATGATAGAGATATGATTTTCAGTTAAACCTTTAAATGTGACTCTACGTGTAGGCATGTAGTCAAAAGGTACATATCTATCATTTTTCTACTGATAACCATCTGATATCAATTATGTTCCAAATTTCAATTTGAACAAGTTAGACTTTACAAACGTATGACAAAAATCCAGAAATTAAAGAAAAGATTTTTGAAGTTATCACAACTTGTCTGGTATTGGATGATACAATGCTGAAAGATTAAATAACATAGAGCAATGATGATAGGCAAGTGCCTGTAGTAGGTAACTTATGCCATGTTGATTGGCAAAGTGCCTGGAGTAGGGTAATACATGCAATGTTGATAGGCAAAGTGCCTGTAGTAGAAGAATTTATGCAATATTGAAAGGCAAAAGTATCTGTAGTAGGGCAATATATGCAATGTTGATAGACAAAAGTACCTGTAGTAGGATAATATAATTATGCAATGTTGATAGGCAAAGTGCCTGTAGTAGGGTAATATATGCAATGTTGGCAGGCAAAGTGTCTGATGTAGGGTAATCTATGCAATGTTGATAGGCAAAGTACTTGAAGTAGGGTAATATATGCAATGTTGGCAGGCAAAGTGTCTGATGTAGGGTAATCTATGCAATGTTGATAGGCAAAGTACTTGAAGTAGGGTAATATATGCAATAGTGATAGACAAAATGCCTTGCATAGGGTATAATATTACATGAATATTTAATCATACAGTTATAATAAAGTGTTCAATAAACCTATGCAATTTGTAATGTCTTACTGCATTGCAGTCTGATACAAAAATTCCAACATAACTACTTTTCTAAATGGAATGAGTATATATTGCCCTGTAGTATGATTGTTAAGAGGTATGAATTTAAATTTCTGTAAACAATTAATAAAGATTAGGAACATATCATAAATACAAATGATAAAATATGAAAGTTTTGGGGATTTGAAACTGGCTGAAATCAGACTATTCTTGTTGGAGAGATGAACTTGACTTCAATGGGAATATCTTTGAGGACAGATGAACCAGAATGAAAGGGAACAAACATGCTGATTGAGGAAAAATTAACCTGGCCGAGATTGGAACATATATTCTGTTAGAGAAAACTGCTTGAAAAAATGATGAAAATGATGCACAGAGTATGAGTTATCTTTCAATAGGTAGGATTTATCTTGGGTATGAAACATTTTGGGGCATGAAACTCCTTGATGCCGTCCTGAACTGTCTGTGGGCTGGTGAAGTTTGTAGGAATGAAATAATCATGAAAAGGTCTATACCTCATGGATTTCATACCAAACAAAAATTATCTATTTCCCTAGGAGTCTTTAAATGTTTGTGTTATTTACAATTGATGTTATAAAATAATTACATAGAAATTGGCAATACTGCTGCACACACTGAGCATAAAAACATATATACAATAATATAATAATATACAATAATAGGAGTCATGGTTATCTAATGGTAGACAATATACAGTTGTCAATTTAATCTGCTAGCTACATCACACCAACTACATGTAAGCAAGCAACACAATTCACTCTGAGGAAAGAAATCAAATCAAAAGAAGACAATGTATTCAGACTTTAATATTATCATATTTGGAATAATTAACTAATGCTCAAAGAATGTCCTTAACCAGATCTCATTTCTGACTTGTCATATATTCACATAAGTATAAGAAGTAGACAAGTCTGTTAGTTAATTACCGTATACATATATCCTAGTTTTAATGTTAGTATATAAATCATACACCCATTATTTTATATGTTGGTCACAATGTCATAAACATCACAGCATGATATTGCAGGATATACCATCATATTATAAAACTGAATGTCATCACATGACACTTGTAACATATGTCATACTGATAACATGTATTTGTCATAACAGACACATTGTCATATTTATGACATCTATCTGTCATATCAAACAGTCATACTGATCACATCTATTTGTCATATCAGACACAGTCATACAATTACATGCATATGAATTTGTCATATCAGTCATTGTCATCAGTCATACAATTACATGTATATGAATTTGTTATATCAGTCATTGTAATACTGTCACATCTATTTATCATATCACACATATTGTCATACTATCACATTTATTGTCATTCCAGACATTGTCATACTGTCATATATATTAGTCATATGAGACAGTCATACTATCACATCTGTTTGTCATATCAAACACTGTCATACTATCACATATATGTCATATCAAACACATTGTCAAACTATCACATCTATTTGTCATATCAAAAACATTGTCATACTGTCACATCTATTTGTCATATCAAACACTGTCATACTATCACATCTATTTGTCATATCAAACACATTGTCATACTATCACATCTGTTTGTCATATCAAACATTGTCATACTATCACATCTGTTTGTCATATCAAACATTGTCTTACTATCACATCTATTTGTCATATCAAACACATTGTCATACTATCACATCTATTTGTCATATCAAAAACATTGTTATACTATCACATCTATTTGTCATATCAAACACATACTGATTATGTTATTCATAAAACACTGGCAAATATACACTATTTTCTTGTGTATGTAATATTCCTGTCCATTATCAAGTGTCATTTTATTTTTTCATATTCCTGTCCATTATCAAGTGTCATTTTATTTTGTCATATTCCTGTAGATTATCAAGTGTCACATTGATTGTTATATGTTTAAATTCACTTCTTATTATATAACTCTGCCAAAATAAATAAAAGCAAAGCTATTAGTAAGCATTTATTTGTTAACAATTGGTATCACCAGAAACTGTCCTGTTTTATCGTGATTTTGATCTTATTTATTCAAACTACTATAGAATGAATGTGTGCATGAATGAAATGTCCTTGTCTTTTTGATGTATATATATTTAAAATAAATTAAAAAGTATATACATTATTTCACATTTAACAGTAATCATTCAAAGGAAGATTTTTTTTACATAAACTATAATAATTCCTGCATCCTGATAGATACTCACTTAAATGTTTATAATTTTATAAACCAACTGCATGTACTGAAATTAACATTTATATGATTATCTTTATATACAAGGTTGAATATGTGTGTAAAAAAAGTATTTTCAATGTATATATACAGTAGTCTTAATGTATAAATTAGGTATGATGTAGAGGTATAACTAAACAGTTGAAATATTATCTATATTCAAAGTACACTTGGGTGGTGTCTACATATATCATTATACACTTAGGTGTTGACTTTATGTATAGCTATACATCATAACATATATACCTATACACTGCAATTGTTGTGTAAACATAAAATCATACATTTTAAGTGTGATCGAAATGTATATTTAATAGCTGACTTGTTATCTAAATGTATATGTATTTACTAAAACATTGTAAAAGTGTTATCTATATGTAAGTGTATTTACTTTAGTGTTATCTATATGTATGTGTATTTACTTTAGTGTTATCTAAATGTACATGTATTTACTAAAACATTGTAAAAGTGTTATCTAAATGTATATGTATTTACTAAAACATTGTGAAAGTGTTATCTAAATGTATATGTATTTACTTTAGTGTTATCTAAATGTATATGTATTTACTTTAGTGTTATCTAAATGTATATGTATTTACTAACACATTGTAAAAGTGTTATCTAAATGTATATGTATTTACTAAAACATTGTAAAAGTGTTATCTAAATGTATATGTATTTACTAAAACATTGTAAAAGTGTTATCTAAATGTATATGTATTTACTAACACATTGTAAAAGTGTTATCTAAATGTATACATATTTACTAAAACATTGTAAAAGTGTTATCTATATGTATTTACTAAAACATTGTAAAAGTGTTATCTAAATGTATATGTATTTACTTTAGTGTTATCTAAATGTATATGTATTTACTTTAGTGTTATCTAAATGTATATGTATTTACTAACACATTGTAAAAGTGTTATCTAAATGTATATGTATTTACTAAAACATTGTAAAAGTGTTATCTAAATGTATATGTATTTACTAAAACATTGTAAAAGTGTTATCTAAATGTATATGTATTTACTAACACATTGTAAAAGTGTTATCTAAATGTATATGTATTTACTATAGTGTTATCTAAATGTATATGTATTTACTAACATATTGTAAAAGTGTTATCTATATGTATGTGTATTTACTTTAGTGTTATCTAAATGTATATGTATTTACTTTAGTGTTATCTAAATGTATATGTATTTACTAAACATTGTAAAAGTGTTATCTTAATGTATATGTATTTACTAAAACATTGTAAAAGTGTTATCTAAATGTATATGTATTTACTAACACATTGTAAAAGTGTTATCTAAATGTATATGTATTTACTAACACATTGTAAAAGTGTTATCTAAATGTATATGTATTTACTGTAGTGTTATCTAATATAAAAAATCTCAGATACCAAAGTATAAATCTTTAGGATGTCCAGGACACAGATACAAATCCGGAAAAAATGGACAAACACGAACCTCTGAAAACCAATTGTGTTACTGTTGTGTTATCTAAATGTATATGTATTTACTATAGTACATGTTATCTAAATGTATACATATTTACTAAAACATTGTAAAAGTGTTATCTAAATGTATAAATATTTACTAAAACATTGGAAAAGTGTTATCTAAATTCAATGTTGTATAACCTATGTATATCGTTAGTCACTAGATGAATCTGCATTACTTACTATATCAGTGTATATGTATATGAAGTGTTAATGTCTACATCTAAATAACAGCTATTTTATTTGCATGTTTACTATATACAATTGAGGTGTTATCAACTAACATATAATTATATGTCATAACAATGTTATACTAAAGTACAATATTATTATTCTTATGTGGTCTAAATGTATATACAGTAAAACCTCGGTATATTGCCCTCTGTTATATTGCCACTACCACCTACCTCAATAAAATCTTGAAAAACCAGATTCCTGCTAAGTTAATACATCTGTTATATCACCAAACTCAAATACCACAAGTTGCCACTTGTTTTGAGAATCTAAAGGTCAGATTACATTACGCCTTTACAGCAAGAGTCATGAAGAATAAACTCAAGGTATTACAGTAAGTACAACAAAAACTCAACTGATTACATTAAGGTCAGGATTAACTCCTCTGATTACATTAAGGTCAGGATTAACTCCTCTGATTACATTAAGTATACAGGATGAACGCAACTGATTACATTAAGTATAAAGGATGAACTCAACAGATTACATTAAGTATACAGGATTAACTCAACTGATTACATTAAGTATACAGGATTAACTCAACTGATTACATTAAGTATACAGGATGAACTCAACTGATTACATTAAGTATAAAGGATGAACTCAACTGATTACATTAAGTATACAGGATTAACTCAACTGATTACATTAAGTATACAGGATGAACTCAAATGATTACATTAAGTATAAAGGATGAACTCAACAGATTACATTAAGTATACAGGATTAACTCAACTGATTACATTAAGTATACAGGATAAACTCAACTGATTACATTAAGTATAAAGGATGAACTCATCTGATTACATTAAGTATACAGGATGAACTCAACTGATTACATTAAGTATACAGGATTAACTCAAATGATTACATTAAGTATAAAGGATGAACTCAACAGATTACATTAAGTATACAGGATTAACTCAAATGATTACATTAAGTATACAGGATGAACTCAACTGATTACATTAAGTATACAGGATTAACTCAACTGATTACATTAAGTATACAGGATTAACTCAACTGATTACATTAAGTATACAGGATTAACTCAAATGATTACATTAAGTATAAAGGATGAACTCAACAGATTACATTAAGTATACAGGATTAACTCAACTGATTACATTAAGTATACAGGATGAACTCAACTGATTACATTAAGTATAAAGGATGAACTCAACTGATTACATTAAGTATACAGGATGAACTCAACAGATTACATTAAGTACACAGGATTGAACTCAAATGATTACATTAAGTATAAAGGATGAAACTCAACTGATTACATTAAGTATACAGGATTAACTCAAATTTGGCAGTATAAAGGATGAACTCAACAGATTACATTAAGTACACAGGATGAACTCAACAGATTACATTAAGTACACAGGATGAAATCAACTGATTACATTAAGAGAATGACCATTTGGCAGTTGGTTAAATAAAAATCCATAATACAAACACATGATTGTACATTTCAAATTAATTAATTATATATATATATATATATATATTATATATATATATATATATATATATATATAATAATATATATGTGTGTGTGTCTGTGTGTGTGTGTGTGTGTGTGTGTGTGTGTGTTTGTGTGTGTGTTTATTGATTTATCATATTGATTGTTTACTAAACTTTCATTAGTAAAAGATAAACAAAATATCCTTTAACCTTGTTATACTGCCATCATCACAATACCAGACTGACCTCAGACAAATGTTGGCAAATATAAAGAGGGATGACTGTATATACACATATTATCTACTGGCATACAGCTAAACAATTCTTATACTGTCTACACAAACAATATAAGTGTTATTTATAACTATGCTCCATTTATTTTCAGTACATATCTTTTGAGGAAATAATACCACTCACCAATATTAATTTAACCCAAATACCTCTAATATATATATTCCTTAAATTTGATAAATTGTCATTTTGATATTAATTTCCTCCCTATCACACATGTATGTTGTATAAAAGCCATTCATCTACTGTTTAGCAGAAAGAAATCACTAGATATAAGATTTTGTTTGTAAAGCAGTGGGTTGATAGAGAAGTTTATGTTCTATGGTGTATCAGACTTACCATAAATGTTACAGACTTGTTTAGACTTAATAGGCTTAGGTGGGTGTATTCCTAAAGTTCATTGAGAGTTGAAACAAAACAATGTGGTTTATCTTATATATTGTAATACAAACAGTAAACAGTTTCAAAATAAAATATCATTAAGGCTTTTAAATATAGCCAGCGTCATCAACATGCCCAACTACCAAGCTTTCACTGATACATGTATATAAAATTGTTGACAATATCGAAACTGGTAGTAAAGGAAAAAATGTTTATAGCTTTAAAAATCAATTAAAAATTACAAATAATCTTAAATTATTTCTCTAAGATTCACATGTTGTAATCCTAATATATTTTTTCTTCAAACAATTCTCTTTAATATACATGTATAGGTATTTTAAACCTTGCACATCATGTGTATGTTCTAATTGCACTAACCCACTTTTAGTTACATTTGCTTAATATCAATACCTGCTAAAAGTATTCTTAGCTTGTAAAATGATACCAAATTAAGTTTTACTGACTCGAAACAATTCATGGACAGTGCAATCATATTGCAAAACAAAAGCAATAAAATAAACGTTATGTTAGTCGGCAAAATCTCTTACGATATTATTGAATAAAGACTGCAAATAGTACTATAATAAACAGCATTTAGCTCAGAAAAATAGCAACTGAAATTTCTGAACAAAACAAATTGACAAACAAAACTAAGATAATTCAAGCCTAATTTTAAACTAATGTGTTGATTTCTCTATGCCATGCATACATATGATACTATTCTATAGATTTATGTTTTAAGACAAAGTTTCACATAAAATCAAATATCAAAAGGAAAAGGAGCAAATGAAAAAAGTTTCTGTGCACTGAATGTATTTCATTGTCAAATTTAACATTCAATTTCTTAAGTTAATGAGAAAAAAGTACAAAAACGTGAAAATGTGCTAACAATCTGAAAGTTTATCCCAGTAGAAATACCAATTTGGTACATAAATTTTAATACAATAAATGATGAAATTGTGCAAAAATACCTGAATATCTTATATAAATATCAACGAGACTAATACATTACTAGATTACATTAAGTAGAATATTATTTGGGCCTCTATTTCATTGTTCCTGAGAAGTATTGTCTTCAGTAAACTCCCGTGGACTATAATATATAAGTACAATAACATCAGATATGTCATTGCTAAATACACCTACACAAATGTTTTATATTTCAAAGGCTCTTTAGCTTCTATATATCTTACCTGGCTAGCTAGTCTAGATGGTGATACAGGTATAGAAAACATGCTTTGTTCCGGAGTCAATGCAGTACTAGGACGGGGTGTTGATGGATCTTTTACTACTGATTCTGTTATCAACACCTCAGCACAACCAATCAGGGATTCAAAAAACTCCAAAAATGTCATCTGTTAAAAGTAATATGCAAAGTTCAAATGCTACAAATATTTACAAATGTTTACATCAATCACCTCTTTTATCCCAGTCACTTTTTGATAAATGATCTATAAAATATAAATGTTTCTGTAATCAAATTACTTATTTTGTTGAACGTCACCAAACAGCATCTTCTGGAATTGTTACACACAATAATTATCAAATATAAACCCCAAAAATGAATAACAAGGAAAACATATAAATAAACATTCAATACTTTTTAAGTTACGTACAAAATGTAAATATTATATGTATTCTTTATATATACATGTCAGGGACCTAAGATTTACATTATTACTGTTATTAAAACTTTACTACTCGAATCTGATTTCTTGTCAGGTACATATTTTCTACTTTAATATAAACTTATCATCTGGTGTATAACGGCATCATTGAAAATAAGAACAAATACAACATGTTCGGTACGACTTGATTCTCTTTTAACTTATTCACCCCTAAAGACACATTTGGACTGGTCTAAGTCATTTATTTACAGAAGGCACCATTGTTTTTAAGGAGTTGATGAGTTAAATTATAACTCTGATTCACTGAACAATACAATTGTACATAATTACCTCTAGTTCTAAATTACAGCAACCTTCTTCGTCTGCTACATTAGGATCGTCCTCAGACAATATATCCAATATTGCTTTTGGAGTCAGATCATTGTTTATGAGCTTCAAATCCTACAGCAAAAAATAATGTAAAATGTACAATAAATATGTACAGTGATTTCATTCATTTCTCTGTAGTTAATATTTTTATCCAATTATAAATAATATTATGGTCTAAATTATTTGATATCAACAAACTATTGGTATAATTGTTCCCAAGGATTAAAAGGATCTTGAAAGATATTTCAAATAATATAAACATAATACCAAAGTTATAATGCTCAAGACAATATCATTTCTGTCAACAGCAAAATAGATTCAATTTTAATTCAATGGAACCTGGAATTAGTTATTTATAAATAAAGCATTGGAATTAACCACAGAGAAATGAGCAATTAACCTTGTGTTGTCCCCACATATCTCCCTGCTCTGAGAGAACCATCTGACAGAACAATGATTCCTTGTCCATGCCAAGAAAGTGGCACATACATTGTCAAGTTATGAATTTTATCATTTGACAATAAATTGTTTCTCATCTTTAAGAGTAGTCACGATCTAAAACTGTGTACATGTAGGTTTTACTTGTGACTATCCTATCACACTAGTGTTGACTGTGTTATATACAATATTGGATAATACAATTATGGCTTATGTTTCCTATACAAAATACTTGAAATACTTTACCATTGTTTTTATGTAAAATTTTATATATATTACCTTCATCATGTACAGATACTGTCTCATCTTAATTGATGCATCACATGGTTCTACCTAAAAATATATATATATATAAATGTAAACAACACAAACACATGTGAAATAAAGTATAAAAAATCAAAGTACTGAAAGTATCTGAAATGAAGTGACAGCTTTGATTATGTAATGTCTTACTTTGGTTGGCATGCAGTTGTCATCATAGACACCAATTCCAGACATAAAATTGATCAATGAGACATTGACCTCTAAATGACCAGTGCATTCACCATTGGTTGCATAATTAAAAGACATGTAGATCTATGTGGGTCAGTATGATGAACATTAGAGATTCAACAGTGTGGCACGTATAGATATAAAACAATGCTTCACTTATGTCTAAAAATACTATTTCAGGAAACATTTGCTTTGATATTTCTTTCCATTTAATTATCTTCATTAATAATTTGTGTAATCAACTAACTTCCACATTTTGTTATAAATTTAAAACAATGAACTATATTTTGGATAGCAGATATTTGAGAATTTAGAAGTAACAGAATCACATTTACTCCACAAGATTGACAATAATAAATATACACACATGTGTGTGACACTATACTTTTATTGCCCTGGTTGTAGGGAGACATGAGGATTTGTTTACTCAAGGTAAGTCATATTTCCCGAGGGTAAACTAAACTGTCGAATAAGCTGCAAGCGTTTTCATATGAAGAAGACATGACCAACGTGAGGGAAATATGGCCCACGCAGGGAGACATGAAGTGTAGTCTCCCTGACACGTGACGACTTTCAACCAATCCCTGACAATGTTTAATTAATGAGGTATAATAGTAATGGATATCATAGGAATACCTTCACCGTGTATGTAGTGTTATTAATTTCAGCTTCTGTACAATTATTCATAAAATGTAATTGATAAACTAGCTGTCCATTTTATTTTGCAAAGATCTATTTTTAAAAGAATACATTATATTCTCTACCAATTAATTCTTTTTTTTTTTTTTTTTTTGTATGAATTAAAATAAACAAATCAAGGATCAACCTTAATTTGCAGTTTAACAGGGGTATATCTCGTATCAGATTTCATTGGATTGAAGTTATGATCCAATGAGAGATAGTTTGCAGTATTGACTATATTCAAGAAAACTGATCTGAAAATTGCAGTTATTCAGTGATCATTCATCATGAGTTTGATGCTTAGTAAACAAAATGACTGACATCACCTCATAAATATCTCAAGTGAGCACCATTGCAAAAGTTGCTCAAATAGGATAATACTATCATATTTATACTAAAGCATAAATTTTAAACAATAAAATGTATAAGATGTGTTAGAGTCAAACATCAAAACACTACCTGGTACATGTATATATTCTAAGTATCACTGTATGAGATGTGTTAGAGTCAAACATCAAAACACTACCTGGTACATGTATATATTCTAAGTATCACTGTATGAGATGTGTTAGAGTCAAACATCAAAACACTACCTGGTACATGTATATATTCTAAGTATCACTGTATGAGATGTGTTAGAGTCAAACATCAAAACATGTAACTTGGTACATGTATATGCTCTAAGTATCACTGTATGAGATGTGTTAGAGTCAAACATCAAAACACTACCTGGTACATGTATATATTCTAAGTATCACTGTATGAGATGTGTTAGAGTCAAACATCAAAACACTACCTGGTACATGTATATATTCTAAGTATCACTGTATGAGATGTGTTAGAGTCAAACATCAAAACATGTTACTTGGTACATGTATATGCTCTAAGTATAACTGTATGAGATGTGTTAGAGTCAAACATCAAAACACTACCTGGTACATGTATATATTCTAAGTATCACTGTATGAGATGTGTTAGAGTCATACATCAAAACATGTAACTTGGTACATGTATATATTCTAAGTATCACTGTATGAGATGTATTAATTTCTAGAATTGTATATACCTGTCTGGGAGAACAAAGAGCTTGATAAATCTCATATGCTTGGTCCAAATGCACCAAAGCATTGGTTGCTCTCCTTGTCTCGTGATAAAAATGTCCTGAAATAATAAAAATTTTAATATTTTGGATCAAATTTTAACTTTTTGAAAAAAAATGCATTGGTAACAGAAAATGAACACTCCATATCGTAGATACTTTCAATTTAATAAATCTGAGTATTTCACAAAATTATTATCAAAACTTGAGAGAGAGAGAGAGAGAGAGAGAGAGAGAGAGAGAGAGAGAGAGAGAGAGAGAGAGAGAGAGAGAGAGAGAGAGAGAGAGAGAGAGAGAGAGAGAGAGAGAGAAAGATGAGACAAATTATTTTATTTTTCTAGAGAAAGAAAGAGTGAGTGAGAGAAAGAAACAAGGAAAAATGAGAGAAAGGGGTTAACTGATGGAAAGAAATTAAATGATTTTTCGAAATTTGGGTAGTATAACTATAAATACCTTTCACATTGCAAGCATGCAGCAGAATTTTCTCTGCTATCAATTTAGATAAACAAAACTGCAGTATTGGTGTTGTGTCTCTGAAAATGATTAAAACAAGTTTTGAGATTAGTTTCAATCTAGTTATTCTAAGGTTGTATTCATATTAATTAAATGTACATATACACAAATCTAACTGAACTCACTGAGACTGATATCCTACACAATATTGTAAACAACCTATAATGGCTTACACATAACATTATTAAGACAAGCAATTCTTCAAGTCAAATTATACAAAGTTTAAAATAATTTTGCAGCCATAAAAATAAAGAAGAAGTAAAACAAATGTACATATTACATTTTAAGTTTGTTTTATTTCATACCTCATTTATAAACTTAAATAATTTGCACCTCATACATACATTTTAATGTTTTATCAAATTCTTGTCAAAGCCACTAATGGCAGACAACAAGAGGCCCATGGGCCACATCACCTGAGTGGTGTTGGTATCTTACAAATACGGGAATCTCAATTCACAAATTATTATAACACTCCTTGGAAATGGAAGACTTAAAACTGAATGAAAATGACAAAGTCAAGAATGATTCCAAAAACAAGAAATTGAATCATGCATCCATGTATGTAACTCAGATGCAATTAGTTTTTCAATCCATGTAGAAGTTCTGGAGAAGATTTTCAAAGATCGGTACTCTCCAGTACCTATTTTGCCCCACCCTGGATCCACCGCTGGGCCGATATGGCGGAAATGACAAACTTGGTAAAAGATCTTGAGCACTTGATTCCTACAAAGCTTCATTAAAATCCCTTCAGCGGTTTTGGAGTAGAAGTGGAAAATGTGAAAAGTTAACGGACAGACAGACAGATGGCCAGACAGATGAACCTTTGGTTCAGGTGAGCTAACAAAGTGTTTCTTTTAATAAGAGTTTTATTCTTTTTACATTCATTATCATTTTCTTTTTTGGCTTGACATTTTTAATTCATTTTTCTTGGGCTCTGGTGTTTTGTAATAGAGGTGGTCTTTTACAAAGTAGTGAATGAATTGACATAAATGAGACCATGCTGTTTAGGGCTTATGTACTTACTCATGTTGATCCTGATACATGTGGTAGGCAAGAATAATGAGATTGTTAACAAACTGCCGCAACAATATCTTCTCATACGGATTATGAATTTCAAATTTACTCTTTGTTTTGCCTGCAAAAATTAAATGAAAATATATTTATATATACTCACTCACTCACACACACAATCTCTCTCTCTCTCTCTCTCCCCCCTCTCTCTCTCTCACAATAATCATACAAAATCTCCCAAAACTCAATAATTTTTACATTTCACACACACGCACAATCTGAGGTTATTTCTATCTAAATGATAAAGTGATATGTAAATGTTAGTGTAATGGATATGACAGATTTATCAGAAAGATTGAATTAAAAAATATAACTCAGATAGTTTTTACATCACTCACACATACAACAACATACAGTAAATCAGATGCACGTAAAATATACAAGTTGTATTGCAGTGCTTGAAATAATTTGGTCACTACAAACAATGATTTTGTACCCCTCTTCTATCTTTCTCAACAGATTTAGACATTAAAAAAAAGTCTTGGAACCATAAGTGACAGAAATTGTGAGAAAAAATAATCTTTGTACATATGGTGTAAAAAAACATAATTTGAGCCTGTCAGGACAATTAAATATGAAATGCCTTTAAAAAGGGATTACAAATTAAGGGGTTCAAATACTAGAAAGTTTTCATTTTCTAGTATGTTCTATATCATATGTATATATAACAAGGGTTTAACTGTGTATTTGAAGTACAGGTATGATGTAGGGGCTATATAAATTATAACCTTTTTTCAGCTGTCACATTCTGTTCTATTTTGTGGAATAGTTTGTACTCAGATCATGTGATGTCAACAGAAATGTGTTACCTAGGTAATTTCCACTGTCGTGATGTCTACACTGATGACATTCAGTTATATCTTGTTTTAGGTCATTTGAGTAGGGGAAAAGATCAACTAAATGTTCATTCCTGTAAAGTTGACAAGTGTCATGCCTTTACTTTTGGCCACTTCTCAAATCTGGCTCTTTTCACTATAAGTAATAAATATTTCTGGTTACCTATGAGATAAACTCATTAACCAGAAGTTATGTAGGAAACATTTTTCATTGATGGAGCATAATATTATTATGAACCATGTCGTAATGGAACAATTCAAAAAAGGTCTATTGGTCATATATGAGTGCTGAATTTGATGATATGTTTCTTCAATATAGAGATGATGAGTTATAAAACAAGACTTCAGATATAACAAAGAGGAAAGGTAATGAAAGTGGGGGAATCAGTAATGTGTGGCTCATATTTCAGTTAAAAACAGGAGGCTCTGATACATCAAAGTATAGAGTAAAAATACTTTGTTCAAAAGAACGAGAGTGAAGGTAAGCCTTTGGAGTCAGTTATCACCAAAAGTACTTAGTGTTTTAGCAGTGCAATGATAGCATGTAGTAGCAGACAACAAACCTAATTGTCGGTCCATATCCATTAGTGTAAACTCGCAGTGATGAAAACAACAGTCTTTCAAGAACCTCCAAAACTGCATTTTGTTCATAACATACGTGTTATCTGCACTTTCTTCATAACCAAGACCACTATAGAAATTGTAGATTTTCCGGAGGCTGCTGATGTATCTCATGACAACAAACAAAACCTGCAAGATATTTTATCTGAATTAGGAATTTTATCCAAATCATTATTAATGTTATCAATTTTGTCATTTTTTTCTTATTGTTTTGCTTTTTATGTAAAATTAGAAACAAATAATATAAGCTAGTTCTTTTTTCATCTTTTTTTTTTCTTTTTATTGTCTGAAAAAAAATATCATTAAAATTGTAGATAAACATTTGCAGGATTCAACAAGGAACCACTAAAGTTAGTATGACTGAATTGTGAAGCATTGTATTTCAAACAATTAAATAATGTTAATACATCTGGATTTAAATTTCAAGGTCAAGGTTATAAATGAAGATCATATTAATCTATTGTTATCATATTCTATTATCATGTGAAGTCATGAGATACTCAATATTTCCACTGCCTTTTCATTTGACAGATTTTGTACCCTCTGAGCTGTCATTTTGGGGTGCACAAAACTGTTTGAGAGTACACTGAGGCCTCAAAAAAAAGTTTCAAAATATGTATAACTCCAATATTTGTTCTAAGTAATTCAATACCTGCAAATCTACCTGCAAAGTTGATATTTGACAGGCAAAACTGTTAAAGTAGGGAGTATCTCATCTTCTTTGGGGAGACCAACGACCAACAGCAATGCTCTCACAATTATATCTATAACTTTTCAAGATTTACCTCCCTTCACTTAACAATTTTTTTTTCATACCAGGAAATGTTCTAGGCCAAATCATGGTTTAGTCATTAGCTATAACCCAGTGTGTAAGTTTGAAATGTGTCTAATAATAATGAGTTTTATACCAAACAATCAATTATGTTTATTTTCCATTTTATTCCTCTAACAATTTAATTACTAAATGGTAAACCAAGTGAAAGAATGTATAAAATGACAAGTGAAATCTCATTTTTTCTCAGTCTTCATTTTATCACAGCTACATGTATTTTGTTGTTGCTGTTGTTTAATTCTGGGTTTGTTTGTTGTTTTTTGTTTTTTATTTTATCTTTTGTTGTTGTTATTTTTCGTGGTGGAAGTTGTAGTTTTGGTTGTTTTTTTAAGGGGCATTAGCTATGTTTTTTAAAGAAAATTTTTTTTTAGTACTAAGATTGATAAACAACAAAAAAGAGATACACATAAACATAAAAAAATTCTTAATTCCCTATACATTTTGTTGAATTGCCTTAGAAATCCAGGTTTGGCAACTTTTCACTTGCAACTGATTAACTCAACCTTCCTGTTTGTATATTAATACCACACTTGACCTGACCTTATTTTCACCAAATATATAGGAATATAAGATTTTGTATGCCTGTGTATAGCTCTTATTTGTTATTGTACATCAAGTACAAGTAGTAAAAGTAGAAACAATCAAAATAATTCTTTGGTAAACACTAATGCTCCTTTAATTTTCATCCTTTTAATTGGTTGATTATTATTTTTTATTGCTGTTTGTGGGTTTCCTTTTTGCTTTCCTTATTACTGCCATTTATTTAATTATATTTTTTTTCTACTTTAAATGGATATTAATCTCATTAATGATAGAATTTCTGAGATGTACCTATTGTAAATATATGATACTGATATGTAGTTTAGATTATAAGGTACGCCACCAAAGGAATTTTGAATATCAATGTTGTACTCAATCAATTATTTTCCAGAAAATCAACTCATAAGTTGCTAAATTACCTGTTTTCCTTCATCATCTCTGTCAGTTTCAGTAAGTTCGTTAAGAAGATGATCAATCTCCAGTTGAAAACTTGGACCAATGGTGTTACGACTGTCATTACTGTGGACCGACACATTATCTGTAATGTTTTTAACATCATATCATGCAATCAATTCTGTTATATTTTGATATAAAGAATTAGAAACACAAGTATATGGCAGTTAAGTTAAATTATGTGAACACTAAAAAAAGACTGAAAAAATAGACGACTTGAAGCAAGTACTGTTTTACCACTCAGCAAATTAAATTTGTCATAAATTATGAATTCATTCCTTAAATAAATATAATTGAATAAACATCCAGTCACATTGTTGATAGATATTAATACAGTGTCATAAACAAGATGAGGTTGAAAGATATTACTGATCAAAAGAATCCCCACTCTGTCTACCCATGACCCCAAGGTCATCATCATCATCATCATCATCATCATCACCACCACAATTTTTCCTCACCTTTTCAGTTCAGATTTTACGTGCTAAATTAAGAGTATTGACTTTGCAGATTTTAAAATGAAATTTTAAAATGCTGAGGAATTTATGCATGATGAGCATGCATCCACATGAAACACATCTGCACACACATGTCACACAACAGATGGCAATAATAAATTTGATGACAAGAGGTCAAATGAAAGACTGGGCAACCTAAATTGATCTGCACTCACCAAATGGTAACGGAGTTCTTGTTCTGATCTGACTAATGTCCGGAGTTGTACTGCCATCCATAGTAAAGTCAGGATACTCCACAATATGATCTCTTTCAAACAATCCTTCATATATTCTTCCATTTTTAAAGATAAATTTCCCCTGAAACATTGAATTGTGGAATAAAATATGCTGAATATTTTATTTATGAAAATAATGTTATCAAATGAACTGAAATAAATATAATTCTGTCTGTTGGGAACACAGATTGGGATGGGTGAGTGTCAATTTTCTGCAATTTGATTTTCACATACAAGCTTAGTCACTATGTAGGAATTTGTGATCATAATTTACCTATCTCCAAGTGTCCGACAGATGGCTGTCCATGTGCTTTTCTGACATTATTCAATTGTGATGTCATAATCACACAAGTGTTTGATGGGCCATTTAATTGTGATGTCAAAATGGAAAAGTTTGCCAAAAGGTACCATGTCAGGCATCTGACGATAGGTCAATTTTTAAGATGTTTTCAGCCTGTCTGTATGTCTGTCTACATGTCTCTGTGTGTCTGTCTGTCTGCGTGCACATGTGTGTGTGTGTGTGTGTGTGTGTGTGTGTGTGTGTGTGTGTGTGTGTGTGTGTGTGTGTGTGTGTGTGTGTATGTGTGTGTGATCTTCAATCTATATGAGATGGCAGAGATCTGACACTTTTAATATTTAGATTTGAAACTTCATATCATCATATGATACTATGATGCTTAGCAGGTGTAGCATGACATGATCTCAATTACATCTTCTAAGTATCAACATAACCCGACCTCATCTATCCTCCTTGTGCTCACACATCAGGCCCTCAACATTAACATATAAACAGATGATATACCCTACTTGAAATTTCAAGAGAGAAAATATAAATTAGATACATACTTCATCTATCAGGAAATCCCCACCCCTCATCAAAGAGAATGTATAACCAGATGACACTCTAAATATATTTAAGTGAATAAGTGTGTCTGTATAATCTTCATCAACAACACAACAGTACAAATGCAAAAGTAAAATCCATAAACTAATGTTAAAATGTTTGAGATGGTGGTGAAAGGCAATTATACATGTATATATCAAATCTGTAATCTGTGGTGAAAGGCAATTATACATGTATATATCAAATCTGTAATCTGTAGTGAAAGGCAATTATACATATACATGTATATATCAAATCTGTAATCTATGGTGAAAGGCAATTATACATATACATGTATATATCAAATCTGTAATCTGTGGTGAAAGGCAATTATACATATACATGTATATATCAAATCTGCAATCTGTGGTGAAAGGCAATTATACATATACATGTATATATCAAATCTGTAATCCTGGTTTGAGAGATGTTTGAGAAGGTGGTGAAAGGCAATTATACATATACATGTATATATCAAATCTGTAATCCTGGTTTAAGAGATGTTTGAGAAGGTGGTGAAAGGCAATTATACAGGCACATGTATATATCAAATCTGTAATACTATGGTGAAAGGCAATTATACATATACATGTATATATCAAATCTGTAATCCTGCTTTATTATGTAAAAAGCCTCTACATCACACAGACACCAACTGCAATCATTTGTTTTTGGAGACATATTACATGAAATTGTGTTTGTGTGTGTGTGTGGGGGGGGGGGGGACAGTATAAACTATTTGGGCATGTGTGTAAATTCCACCTCTGTATACAGGGCCGATAAAGTTCATTCAATTTTTTTTTAATGAATAAACCTCTTTATAAAAGCCACCTGTCTATAATGTCTATTGTTGCCTTTTTTTTCTTGAAAGGCCTTTGTAGACAACTTTGACTGTATGTTACATAATCTTTCCGGGGGATGGGGGGGATGGGGTGGGGCGGTATCGATCATTGTTTTCATCTAATGCTTTCTAAAATTCAGTTTACCATAATTTTCAAGTAATTATGTAACACTGATTATGATTGACCAGTGATTTTATTACCTTTCCATGCTTCATGTTATTTTTCCATCCACCTTCATATCTAGCACCATTTGCATAATAGAATGTGCCACTGCCATGCCGTAGTCCGTTTACAAACTCTCCATCATACATGTTTCTCATAGGATACTGGGACCCTGTTACTCTTCGTAACATCCAAATGTGCTGCCCCATACCATGCTGTAATATCATTTACAAAATCCTTAGCTTCAGCTTAAAATTATGCAAACTTTTGAAAAAAAAATATTTCAGATGAGGTTTGAGGATACAAATATGGTCCCAAACACATTTTAAGATTTATGAAACTTTGATGAAGAGCACAAATACACCCACTGTATTTCTGTTAAAAAAATACTGGTGACCTTGACATCTTATCAATGAGCCTCAAAATCAATAGGGTTCATCATTTTTAAGCTTATTTTTAAAAGTATTCTAAGATTGAGTATAGATCTGAGAGAAAGATTTTCTCTGTATCTTGACCACATGTTGACTGACTAATGCACTGACTGACACATACTGACACGAATGGCACCATTACTATATTCTCTTTTCTTTTTTAGGGTATAATTAAATTTGAATATATTGATGCAGGAAATCTAGTTTCGGAGAATGGAAAATAGATATGTGTTCTATAAATTAATATACATCTTCATTTTATATCTTCATGGTCCTTGGACATTTCTTTAATCAAAATAAAATGTATATAGAATAAAATTTAAATTTAAATTACATAAAAAAGTAATAATAAAGACAGAAAGTTTTTATCATATATAATGACATTTAGTGACTTACCTGAATACCATTTTCCCAGTTACCAGTGTACATCTGGTTCCTGTCCAACCACTTCATGGTGCCCTCTCCATGTCTTACATTATTGAACCACATTCCTTGATAGATATTTCCTGAGGGGTACTGCCTTGTGCCCCATCCATGTTTGACATTATTGACCCAATCACCATCATAAAACGATCTTCCCTCACTGTCATATTCCATCTTTCCCTATGAAGAGTAAGCAATGACTTATCAATATTCTGCAACTTATGTCTCATTAAAAATTATAAACACAATATACACAAATGAAATCAAATGGACTACTATTCAATTACAAATTTGTTTTTATGGCCATTTAAGATTATAATTTCTATGGATATTTAAAATTTTATTGCACTGACATACAATGTGATTATTGTATGGACATATAACATAGATATTATATGGACATATAACATGATTCTGTATGAATATATAATATGGTTATTGTATTAACATATAATATGGTTATTATATGGACATATATTATGACTATTATATTAACATAAAATATGGTTATTGTATGGACATATATAACATGGCTATTGTATGGACATATAATATGGTTATAGTCTGTACATATAACTTGTAAGTACGTATGATATGGTTATTGTACGGATATATAATATGGTTATTGTATGAACATATTACATAGTTATTGTATGGTTATAAATATGGTTAATGTATGGATATCAAATATGGTTATTATATGGACATTTAATTTTTTTTCATTGCATAGACATATAATATGATTATTGTATGGACATATAACATAGTTATTATATGGATATATAACATGAGTATTGAATGAATATATAATATGGTTATTGTATTAACATATAATATGGTTACTATATGGACATATAACATGGTTTTTGTATGGACATAAATTATGATTATTATATGAATATAAAATATAGTTATTGTATGGACATATATATATGGTTATTGTATGGACATGTAATATGATTATAGTCTGGAAATATAACATGGTTATTGTAAGAATATATGAAATGGTTATTGTGTGGATACATAATATAATTATTGTATGAACATATAACATGGTTATTGTATGGACATATAACATGGTTATTGTATGGACATGTAATATGATTATAGTCTGGAAATATAACATGGTTATTGTAAGAATATATGAAATTGTTATTGTGTGGATATATAATATAATTATTGTATGAACATATAACATGGTTATTGTATAGATATAAGATATGGTTAATGTATGGTTATAAATTATGGTTTTTGTATGGATATATGATATAGTCATACTAATAATGGTTACTGTATGGATATCTTACATTGTTCTTATATCAATATATAATATGGATACTATATGGATATAAAATATGGTTATTGTATAGACATATAATATGGTTATTGTATGGATATATAAAATGGCAATTGCATGGACATATAGTATGGCTATTATGATTACTATATGGACATATGAAATGATTATTGTATAGTCTTACAACATAGTTATTGTATGGACATCTGACATAGTTATTGCATGGATATATATGGTTTTTGTTTGAATATATCATATGTTTATTGTATAGATATATAAAATATGGTTATTGTATGGATATATGATTTGGTCATACAAATAATGGTTATTGAATGAATATCTAACATGGTTATTGTATGGATAAATAATATGGTTATTATATGGACATATAATATGGTTACTGTATTGACATATAATATTGTTATTGTATGACGTATCTAAAGATTTTACTGTTACTATGGAAATAAAGAAATGTGTATGCCAAGCAATACTTACTTTTCCATGTCTTTTACCCATACACCATTCCCCAGTATAAGAGAGTTTGTTGTCCTTTGATTTAAAAGATCCAAGTCCATGTCTTTTTCCATTCAGTACATCACCATCATATGTGCTATACAAGGATAAAAATAAGACCTGAACTGCTATTTTATATAATATATATATATAATGCCATGCCTGAAGATAAAAAGAAATTTTCTTTAAATTTTGGTCATCATTCATATTGAAAAGACAATATATATTTTTCCTGGAAATTGAATCTATCAAATCTAATGTGGATATCAATATTCCACACAAACATACCTTCCATCTGTCCACTTGTAGATACCTTTCCCTGTTACTTGATTTTGGAAAAATTCACCCTAAAAGTAAAAATAAAATGTTTTATAATATACCACATACAGTAGAACGATGAATGTAAATGTATGTATGATGTGTATTATAGTTTTATATACAAAGTCAAAAATGTCCTCTTATAAACAATAAAGTTGATGAAACATTTTTGGAAATTCAAACCCCAGGTCATTTACTTGCAAAACAAATGCTCTACCACTAAGCCTCTGCAAACATTTAAGGATTGTTTTTCATTTTTTGAACATCATCGGGGTATAAAAGTGTTGCACAATGAATTTTTTCCATAAGCAAATGCTTTTATACCCCGATGATGTTCAAAAAATGAAAAACAATCCTTATTTTTATATACATTACCATTTTTCAGTGAAACTGTAGTCCACTGGATACTAAATTCATTCCAGAACACTGACTCTGCGGGGGGTGATTTCATATGACGTAATGGCTCAACAGCTGTTTTGACATGAGAAGTAGTTTTCTTTTCTGATCGCAAATACTAATGAAATTAAGGTTTAATTTCTTTTTTATATCATTTTGAAAGAAACTAGTGATATGGACAATTTTGAATACTTGTTCTCAGATTTAGTTCGCGATTTTTAATATTTGACCATTTAGTAGTGGTGGGTTAAATGTGTCAGAAGAGAATTGCCCGAATGGGCCGTGTGCAAATGGCTGATAGGCCTACCATGTGCGATTTGGATAGCAACAGATGATCGTTCTTTATAACAAATTTTCATTTGAATTCTGATATTTTATCAGTGGAATATACCACAGAAAGTTTGAGTATGACTGTTAATATTCGTTCATGACAACTGAAAGTAGCCATTCTATTTGATATTTTACCAATCGCTGAATCAGCTGGGAAATGCTGTGAACTGTGAAGGGGTGACAATTTCGTAAGTAAACCTATTTCAGTATATAGGCTAGCCCACTAGCAAATCCTTCAAATCAATTGAAACAAGACAAATGCAGATTATGTTGTGAAACAAGAGACTTTTATTGTTCTGTTTAAAAGATAATTATCGACACATTCGTTATGGAAAATCCATGTAGGCCTATAAATTATAATAGATCCATATGTCAATTCAGACTTCAGTTTTTACCAGTTGATCATATAGAGTATCACGTCAATTTACTGAGAAACCTATGAACACTACTTATGCTCAGCATTAACATTACAGGTTGTGAAAAACAAGATGAGCCTGGTAATTAGCCTAGCAATTAATAGGATTTGAGGAGAACTGAGAGTTGATTTCACGTGATGCGAGTGATGAATTGTTTCTGACAGGAAAAGCCTATATGATGACAGAAAAGCAAGCTGTTTATCAGAGATGCAGGAAAAAATTGCACTAGACCTGACTCCCTTTTCAACTTACAAGCAACGTAACTACGAAGCAAATTTTCATTTCTGTGGCCTGTGTTTCTTTTCATAACATGACCTAGATCTATTGCAATAGGCCTATGATATGATATTGTTTTGTGGTAATTAATGGCTTTATATAAAAATATGGAATGAATGTGTGTTATTTTATTCTTTATTGATTCATTCATATGTTCAGAGAATACTTGTCCGACAAATCGCTGCCGTAACATGGTCATGGAAAGGGTTTCTTAGATATTAAGGTATTCCCACCCCAGCTAGCAGTTAACACTTAGATCATGTGATGACCCACTGGTTTTATTGATACAACAATACAGTCATTCTGTATAACTGTAATGAAGGAAATTACAGTCGGTATGTAAATATTTCATTATGATATATAAACTGACTAACAGATATGATTTAAAGTTTACCTCATATTCTACTCCATCAGCCCATTTATATACGCCTTTGCCATGCATTAATCCTTCACAAAATTGACCCTGTAATAAAAGGAATTCAAAAAATTTTCAAAAATTACTCACTTCAAAATATAAATGAAATAAAGAAAACACCATCTTCCATCAATACAATGTATGTACACTATGCTTTTGAAATCACTCTTGATTATTTATATACAAGGGTGTTATATAACAAACAAGATATTTCTAATATCATGAATATACAGGTTCTACTGTGAGTGTTGGTTGATTATCTTGTTTATCTAACTCAAGGTAGTTAATTTTCAAAATTAACTAATGAGAGTTTAACAAACATGATAATCAACTTGCATAAGTTGTTGAATCTGTTTCTTTTATCACCAAAAACTTATGTAGTATGGAACATTACATTATGCCTAGAAATCCTTGGCCTTAAAATATAATACATGTGTATTTCATTTCAAATATCTGTTGAAATTTCTTCAGAATCTTTGTCCCAGACACAGTGAGATGGATAGACAAAGTGCACATTCATTGTCTTTTAAAACTGGAAAAATTGTAAAAGGAACACAAGGCTAAATTAAGGTGTGACTTTTTTCCTGTGACTTTTTTCTTCGGACTTTTTAGAGGTATTTATGATAATGACTTACTTTGTAATTATGACCTCCAGTAAAACTGGCAACTCCATCTCCTTCATACATGCCACGGGTTTTCTCCCCTTCATAACTACAAATATATATATATATGTATAACTATACTGTATATGATATAAGAATACTTGAAACAGAATTCCACAGGAAACAGTGTAACCTCCTACTAAGAATAGTTGAGGCAAAATAAGAATTTCTGTGACACGAGACCTTAGTTTTTACTGTCTCATTCGAAGGACTGGAATCCAACCTGCCATTGGATGGACTTGAACTCACGACCTCATGACTGAGATGTACACTATAAAACAGGTATGGTATATAATGAATGCTATATAATGTACACTATAACACAGGTATGTTATATGTTATATAATGTAAACTATAACAGGAATATAGTGTGCAATGAATGTTATATAATGTACACTATAACATAGGTAAGTTGATGTAATATACTGTACACATAACATAGGTAAGTTGATGTTATATAATGTACACTATAACATAGTTATGTTGTATGTTATATAACATACAATACAACATATATATGATATATGTCATATAATGTACGACACATATATGATGTATGTTATATAATGTACATAATAACACAGATCTGTTAATGTTATATAATATACACTATAACACAGTTATGGTATATAATCAATGTTATATAATGTACACTATAACACAGGTAAGTTTTATGTTATATAACATATATTATAACATAGTTATATTGTGTGATAATTGTAATCTAATGTACACTATAACACAGGTATGTTGTATGTTATATAATGTACACTACAACATAGGAATGTTGTATGTTGTATAACATAAATCATAACATAGTTATGATATGTGATAATTGTAATATAATGTACACTATAACATAGGTATGTTGTATGTTATATAATGTACACTACAACACAGGTATGTTGTATGTTATATAATGAACACTATAACACAGGTGTAATGTATGTTATAAGCTGTAATGTACACTATAACATATGTATGATGTATGTTGTGTAATGTATACTATAGCAAGGGTATGATGTGTTTTATAATGTACATTATGATGACGTGATGACACGATGAATGTTATATAATGTACACTTTAACATAGGTATAATGATTATAAGGTACATTATAATACTGATATAATGAATGTTATATAATGTATACTCTACACTGATATGATGAATTTTAAATAATGTGCACTATAGTATAACACTGGTATCATGAATGTTATATAATGTGCACTATAACAGCAAAAACACTGATATGAGGAATGTGATATAATGCACAGTATAACACTGATATGAATAATGTTATATAATGTACACTATAACACTGGTATGATGATTATTATATAATGTACACTATAACACTGGTATGATGATTATTATATAATGTACACTATAACACTGGTATGATGATTGTTATATAATGTACACTATAACACTGGTATGATGATTGTTATATAATGTACACTATAACACTGATATGAATAATGTTATATAATGTACAATCATAACACATAGTTATATATGAATAATGTTATATAATGTACACTATAACACTGGTATGATGAATGTTATATAATATACATTATAACACAGGTATGTTTATGTTATATAAAGTACATATACACTGTAACACAAATATGATGTATGTTATATAATGTACACAGTCATTAACACAGTATGATGCATATTATACAATGTATAGTCCTTAACACAGGTAGGATGTATAATGTACACTATAGCACAGGTATGATGTATGTTGTATAATGTACACGTGATTAACACAGGTATGATGTTTGTTTTAAAATGTACAATATAACATAGGTATAATGTTGAGGTACATTATAATACTGACATAATGAATGTTATACAATGTATACTACAGGTATGATGTTTTGTAATAATGTACACAGTCATTAACATAACACAGGTATGATGCATATTATATAATGTATACTGTCCTTAACACAGTTAGGATGTATAATATACACTATAGCACAGGTATGATGTATGTTGTATATGTACACTCTCGTTAACATGGGTATGATGTATATTTTAAAATATACAATATAACACAGGTATGTTGATATTATATGCTGACATCACTGTACACTGTAACACAGATATGATGTTTGTTGTATAATGTACACTGTCATTAACACAGATATGATGTTTGTTGTATAATGTACACTGTCATTAACACACAGGTATGATGTATTTTGTACAATGTACACTATAACACAGGTTTGATGTATGTTGTATAATGTACACTATAACACAGGTATGATGTATGTTGTGTAATGTACACTATAACACAGGTTTGATGTATGTTGTATAATGTACACTATAACATAGGTATGATATATGTTGTGTAATGTACACTATAACACAGGTATGATGTATGTTATATGATATATGCTATAGGTAAAATATATGATATGTCATGTAATGTACACTATAACATAGGTATGATGTATGTTGTGTAATGTACACTATAACACAGGTATGATGTATGTTATATGTGCTATAGGTAAAATATATAATATGTCATGTAATGAACACTATAACAAAGGTATGATGTATGTTGTGTAATGTACAGTATAACACAGGTATGATGTATGTTGTGTAATGTACAGTATAACACAGGTATGATGTTATATAATATGATTATAACTACAGGTAATGTTTATATGTTATATCATGTATGTACACTATAACATAAATATGATATATGTTGTATATAATGTACACTATAACACAGTATGATGTATGTTATATGATATACAATGCTATAGTCCCTAAAATATATGAGGTAGGATCATGTAATGTACACTATAACATAGGTATGATGTATGTTGTGTATATGTACACTATGTTAACAGTTATGATGTATGTTATATAATGTATGCTATAGGTAAAATATATAATATGTCAATATGAACACTATAACAAAGGTATGATGTATGTTGTGTACTGTACACTGTAACACAGGTATGATGTTTGTTGTATAATGTACACAGTCATTAACACAGGTATGATGCATATTATATATGTTATATGCTATCCTTAACACAGTTATGGATGTATAATGTACACTATAGCACAGGTATGATGTATGTTGTATAATGTACACTGTCATTAACACAGGTATGATGTATGTTGTATAATGTACACTGTCATTAATACAGGTATGATGTATTTTGTACAATGTACACTATAACACAGGTATGATGTATGTTGTATAATGTACACTATAACACAGGTATGATGTATGTTATATGATATATGCTATAGGTAAAATATATGATATGTCATGTAATGTACACTATAACACAGGTATGATGTATGTTGTGTAATGTACACTATAACACAGGTATGATGTATGTTATATGATATATGCTATAGGTACAATATATGATATGTCATGTAATGTACACTATACATACATGATGTATGTTGTGTAATGTACTGTATAACACAGGTATGATGTATGTTATATGATATATGCTATAGCTAAAATATATGATATTTCATGTAATGTACACTATAACACAGGTATGATGTATGTTATATGATATATGCTATAGGTAAAATATATGATATGTCATGTAATGTACACTATAACATAGGTATGATGTATGTTGTGTAATGTACACTATAACACAGGTATGATGTATGTTATATGATATATGCTATAGGTACAATATATGATATGTCATGTAATGTACACTATAACATAGGTATGATGTATGTTGTGTAATGTACTGTATAACACAGGTATGATGTATGTTATATGATATATGCTATAGGTAAAATATATGATATGTCATGTAATATACACTATAACATAGGTATGATGTATGTTGTGTAATGTACTGTATAACACAGGTATGATGTATGTTGTGTAATGTACAATATAACATAGGTATGATATATGTTATGTAATGTACAGTATAACATAGGTATGATGTATGTTATATGATATATGCTATAGGTAAAATATATGATATTTCATGCAATGTACACTATAACACAGGTATGATGTATGTTATATGATATATGCTATAGGTAAAATATATGATATGTCATGCAATGTACACTATAACATAGGTATGATGTATTATGATTGATGAATGTACCAGTATGGTCAAAACTGAAGATAAAATTAAACACATTCGACCTGAAACCGGTTGAGAGATAAAATATTGAGTTCACTTGCTCTGAAAGGATCTTGGTCATAATGTATGTTAAAGCTCTGTAGTGATAATGACTTTAAGCTGACCCAAACCAAGATGTGTAAATTGTGGACTAACAGACAATTAAATATAGATTAATTAATGGTAATTTAGCAACCAAAACTTTATAGTTAAATCATTGGCAATCATAATATGGCAACAGAAACAGAAACTTTTTGTGGGTAAAAATACCCACTGGATTTGGAAATGATGGGTATTATATCCAAGTGCTTAGAAAATCATCTGGAGCACTGATGAATGTTATATAATGTACATTATAACACAGGTATGATGTACAATGTATGTCATATAATGTACACAATAACATAGGAATGGTATATGATGAATGTTATATAATGTACACAAAAACACAGGCATGGTGTATGATGAATGTTATATAATGTACATTATAACACAGGTATGATGTACAATGTATGTCATATAATGTACACAATAACACAGGAATGGTATATGATGAATGTTATATAATGTACACAAAAACACAGGCATGGTGTATGATGAATGTTATATAATGTACATTATAACACAGGTATGATGTACAATGTATGTCATATAATGTACACAATAACACAGGAATGGTATATGATGAATGTTATATAATGTACACAATAACACAGGCATGGTGTATGATGAATATTATATAATGTACACAATAACACAGGTGTGGTGTATGATAAATAATATACACTATAACACAGGAATAGTGTATGATGAATGTTATATAATGTACATTATAACACAGGTATGATGTATGATGAATGTTATATAATGTACATTATAACACAGGTATGATGTATAATGTATGCCATATAATGTAGAATATAACAAACAGGTATATTGATGTTATACAAGTACACTGTAACACAGTTATGATGTATGTTATAAAATGTACTGTTGTTAACACAGGTATGATGTACATACACATTAACACAGGTATGATGTATGTTTTATAATGAACACTGTAACACAGGTATGATGTATGTTATAAAATGTACTGTTGTTAACACAGGTATGATGTATGTTTTATAATGTATATACACATTAACATAGGTATGATGTATGTTATATAATGTACACTGTTGTTAACACAGGCATGATATATGTTATAAAATATATACTATAACACAAGATTGATAATGGGGGGGGGGGGGGGGGGGGGGGGGGGGGGGGGGGGGGGGGGGGGGGGGGGGGGGGGGGGGGGGGGGGGGGGGGGGGGGGGGGGGGGGGGGGGGGGGGGGGGGGGGGGGGGGGGGGGGTTATATAATGTACACTGTAACAAAGGTATGATGTATGTTATAATGTACATTGTAGGTAAAAATGTATGATATATGACATGTGATATACATTATTACACAGATATCACAGATATATAATGTACACTATGACACATAGGTATTGTGATGTTATATAAGTATACTGTGACACAGGTATGATCTATGTTGTATAATGTACACTTTAACACAGGTATGATATATGTTATATAATGTACATTATAACACAGGTATGATATATGTTATATAATGTATATTGTATGTGAAATGTATGATATATGTCATTCAATGTACACTATAACAAAGGTATGATATATTTTGATTGATGAATGTTACATGATGTATACTATAACATAGATATGATGTGTATTATATAATCTAAACTATGACACAGGTATTATGTATGTTATATAATGTACATTATAAATCAGTTATGATCTCGTTTATTCATTGAAGCTCGGAGATTTATGTAAAAATCTGGACAAGAAACCTTAAACAAAATGCAGATATAGTTAAATTCATACATATCATTAAACAAAATTAAATGGCTTTCCTTTGCAAACTAGTGAAATAATTGAGAGATTGAGATTGGCATTTGTTCATCACAGATCCATGAATATCATTCAGTGCACTGTTTTACTTTGAAATAAAGACATTAAAGTAAAACATTGGGTCTATAAAATAAATCACCTTTCTATTAATAACATCATTATCACATCAGTGGTAATTTGGTAACATTTCTGGTAATTTTGGAAACTTTTTTGGTAATTTCAGCAAACAGTAGACTAGTAATTTCAGTATATATATGCACAACTAGAACACTTGAACTGTTGTTTTAGAATTAAAAGGCTAGTGTCAATATTTTCATTCAAGTAGCAAAAACTACTACTGGTATGGTACCTATTATCCAACAATACCTATCATCAGACACTTTCTCATGGAATGTGATTAAAAAAGATTTTTCAAGATTTTATGAATACATCGTCTACAGTAAAAAAAGCATGTTACAAAACTTATGATTAATAATTCCAGCACACTCGTGTAATCACTCATCCTTCTATCATATTATACAACATTTTGTTTTCACAAGCTATAGGAAATGATGTAACTTGCTCAGCATAAATACATATGCTGTCCGATGTTGGCGATAATAGGACCTTCTGCAGTGACGATTATGGCTGTAGCAGGTGAGGGAAAAATGCAGCCAGACCTCTGTACTGCTACACTCTTCCCCTTTAACAAGATTTTTTACCCAAGAAATAAAAAAGACCCATTATACCATGACTCAGTGTGAGTTATTTAGTTGGGAGCTGAATGTAGCAGGCAAGGAAAAATGTGCAACCAGACCGGGAATCAAATGCTGTCCAATAATAGGACCTTCTGCAATTGACCTATCACCAAATGCCCGACACAGGACCTTTTAGCACACTTTTCCATTATGACATCACAATCAAATGGCCTGTCAAACATATGTATGATTATGATGTCACAATCCAATGACATAAAAAATGCACATGGAGAGCCACCTGTCAGACATATGGCGATAGATCAATTATGGCTGTAGCAGGGGAGGGAAAATATACGGCCATACCTCTGAACTGATACACTCTTACCCCTTTAACAAGATTTAAATGCAGCAGGCAAGGAAAAATGTGCAACCAGACCAGGAATGGAGCCCAGGACCTTCCTAACTGAGCTATCTGAGCCAATAACCTCTGCACTGCTACACAGCATACAGGTTGGGTTTTCAAAATGGGGTAAAGTCACTGTTTGTTTTGTATTTTCTTCCAAAACGTATCAGATTATAGTAACATCTAATCAATGGCAACAAAATTTCAAAGTTGATCTGTTGAACTGTAAATAAACTCTGTAAAAATGTTGATTTACTTCAGATAAAAAAGGTACAGTGCCAGTAGCTCACTAGCTGAATAGAAAAACACTTAGGATTAGACCACAAAAAACTTGACATCCACTAATATCACAGAATGTGTCATTGCTGAATGTCGAGACGAGGCACTGGCGCTGAGAGTAAGAGAGTGAGAGAGAGAGAGAGAGAGAGAGAGAGAGAGAGAGAGAGGGAGAGAGAGAGAGAGAGAGAGAGAGAGAGAGAGAGAGAGAGAGAGAGAGAGAGAGACAGAGACAGAGAGACAGAGAGAGAGGGGAGAGAGATTTACTGCAGTAGAGCAACATACCATTCAATTATTAACTCGGAGAGAGATGGTTCATCATAAACAGGTTCTGGGGTCGGCTCTTTTGGTGGTTCTATCGTCGCTTCCTCCGTTGGAGACGATATGGTCTCATTGAGTAAAGACTCTTCTTTCTTTTCATCGTCTATAATGGACCCCTCACTCTTTTTTGCACTTGTTTTTCCCCCCTCCTTTCCTTTTTTCCCTTTTGCCTCCTTCGTTGCCATGTCGGAAGTCCAATGTAAACAGAAGCAAGCCCGCAGTGAATGTTAACTCCTTGCCGTCGAAAATTAAAAAGATCTATTTCTTTTGATGAATAATTTTCTTTTTTAATTTGAAAATCACCTTTTATAGTGTAGATCTTACTGTATAATTATAATAATTATTTGTTATCACGAAAATATTATATCTTTATCAACCGCTGAACAGTTCTTGTTGTTTTCCGGTATAGAGAAATGACCAGCTGGGAAGTGTAAATAGAGATATGGAATCGTCTGCTATTCTGAACGCATTGAGCTTTACCGTTATAGCAACATGTTTCGCTGTAAAAATACCCCAGATTCTGTCAGTTTTAAAAGCTGGCAATACAAAGGGGTTAAGTCTTGGTGGTATTATACTTGAAGAATGCGGGTAAAATTCCATAGTAAAGTTTCATGGAGGGGGGGGGGGCTGGACGATTTTGGAAATATATATTTTTGAATTTCATGGATTTTGAAAACACTTTGTTTTATTTCAGTTTCTCTCTAGGGGGCCTCCGTGGCCAAGTGGTTAGAGCATTAAATCACAAGGCTTCTCATCTATGGTTCGAATCCCGCTAGGTTCATTTCGAATTAAGTGGGAAAGTTTGCCAGTTTTCTTGCGGAAGGTCGGTGGTCTTTACCCGGGTAACCGGGCTTTCTCTTCCACCAATAAAAACTGGACGCCATCATATGACTGAAATATTGTTGAGTATGGCGTAAAACAAAAAATCAAATCAAGTTTCTCTCTACTATAAAGTGTTGGCCCTACATACATGTATTAGTAAATAAATTTTCGTTTGCATTTTCTAAGCATGTATGAATATGAAAATTTATTTGTAACCAAAACTTGCATTATATCAAAATTTATATGATTTTCCCTTATGTTATTATCAGCTAGAGATATTAAAATTTAATCATCGATGATATCCAATGAATGAACGCACCACATTGTCCGACAATGGCCACACTGACACCAGCTCTGAGTTGGGTTCCTTCCTATGATTCAACAGTATTAACGTTACAGACACTGCCTAAAACTGAATTTATGACTTTGATTTTCTCAACAAACAATGTTCTCATATGTTGGCTCAAAAATTGGTCAGAAACAAAAAGTAACAAATTTTCTGGGAAAAAAATGAATATTTTATTAATGATGAAAATATTTCGCAACTTGTCAGTCATGTTTATGTTCGACTTCTGTAAAACGTGGTTAGTACTGGCCAGGTCCATGTGAATAGTAAGCACCCTAGTACAGTGACTGTCTCCATCCATTTGTGTGTGTCTGAACACTTACCAAATACTATAATTTGAATTTTGAATAGTGTTTTATGCCATACTCAACAATTTTTCAGTTATATGGTGGTGGCCAGTTTTTATTAGTGGAGGAAAGAACTCGATAACAATGTACCAGGAAGAGACCACTGGACTTCTGCGAGTAAACTGGCAAACTTTCTCATAAATATCAGCTTACATGAAGGTTCCATTGGGGCTCGAACCTGTGCTGACCAGAAGTGGGCAACTTCATGGTTCAAAGCCCAATCCTCTAACCACTTGGCCACAGATGCCCTATGAATATCAGTTAATTATTGAAATGGGATAGATACCTTCCTATGGGTTCTTCATAATAATTTTGCCTGAAAATAGTGTGCAGTGAAGTTTGCATTTAATAATACTTTTGAAAAGTATATACTTAAGTTAATTCCTCAACTTCCCCTTTGAAAAATTTCTAGATCTGCCACTGCAATATATTACATTTCTGACCACATGAAAATAGTGTAAAAATGAAGAAAATATATGATATTTCCTTTGTCTGCTTGAAAATATATATTCTGTCCTGCTACAGTATGAAAATAAGTAATCTGAATCGACAAAATTTGCTAGGTCCCCTCTCAGAATCAAATGGTTTTCCCATAATATTATCAGATACTATTACAGTGTCAGTGGAACTGGGGAACCTGTCTTGAGAGACCACCCTATTAGCATTGTGGTCTTTCAAGACAGGTGGTCTCTTAAAAGAGGTTTTATGTAAAGGATTATTTAATTTAATTTTTACTATTGACGTTTTGTCATGAGGAAGAAATTCTGTAACTTTTTTTGTACCAGGTCTTACCAGAAAGTAATCAAAACCGTGGTAGCCTAGGATAATGACTATGCTGTCATTGTCAAACTAGCAATAAAGCCTTTTACATTTCGCTGGTCGAACTGATAACCCATGCCATACTGTCATAGGTCACACCTCAGACACTAGTTTCTATCAATGGTGGGGGTCGAAAATGTATATCTGATTATCACCCCACCCTTAATAGAAACAATTGCCTGTAGCATAGGCTTTGTTTTATTGGGATGACATGCATATCACCATTTGTCATGACATGTTTAAGTTTTAAACTCTAATATAAAGATAATGCAGTTAACTTTACTTTTATTGAACATAACTCCGAAGGTCTGTTATTTCTATGGCTGTTCCTCCGAAGGTCCATTATTCCAAAACCATGATTGTGTTTTGGTATATTAGCTCATTATGTTGTTCCTGTGATGTTATGTCAGTGTCAGGATTGGGCCATTTGCAACAGTACAAATGAGTCATTGTAAGGAAATGTCGAAACATGTTCTGATATACAGTTCTCCCCCTATATATTTCCCCCTGATATAATACCAAACCTGCATAACACCACTTCTTCTTGAAGAACAAATTTCCTTCCATATAATTCCACCTATTAGAAATACATTGGCAAAGTTGCAAAAACCCACTTTATAGCTAACATGCTACCACACTTACATGCTACCACACAAATGCACTATCCGAGTACCACTCTGGGTCATGTATAGTATGGAAAAGTAGTTCTGTCCTTTTAAAATTACTTTAATATTTCCCCTTTAAAGCAGACTGTTAGGTCACCTGAGCCAATGGCTCATGGTGACCTACTGCGATCATCTTTTGTCTGTCATCGTCCGTCGTTAACATTTACACATTTTCGACTTCTTATCAAGAACCATTAGGCCAATTTTAACCAAACTTGGCAT
Source organism: Atrina japonica (assembly GCA_030159075.1). Lineage (NCBI taxonomy): Eukaryota > Metazoa > Mollusca > Bivalvia > Pterioida > Pinnidae > Atrina > Atrina japonica. The sequence goes on along the minus strand of BROG01000332.1, from coordinate 576,438 downwards.
ATAACACCCCCATGTAAAGCAGCAAAAATGTCTGTGAATGAAAAGGGGCTAGGACCCAAAGGGGCCCCAAAAGGGACTAAAAGGATTAAAACCTGGTACATCCTTAAAGTCTCCTTCTCATGAACCAATGATCAGATGACTTTCAAATTTTGTATGCTTGATTGTAAGGTCAATATCTACAAAGTTTACAAACAAAAATGAAATCTGTCCATTAAAAGATAGTATTGATACATTAGTGGGCACTTCAACAATGCAGTATACAATTTGATTTTAAATTGTTAAATAACTCAAAACTGATTGAGTTTTTGTACACAAATATATTTGAGACTGTTGTTGGGAATTATCTAAGGATGGTGTTGACAAATTTCAAGGTCTTGGGGTCAACGGTCAAGGTCACGTACACCTTAGCAAACAGAAAGTTTAAGTTTTTGTCAAATTTCAACCATTTTTGACTTCTCAAAAACCAGTGGACTAATTTTAACCAAACTTTACTCAAAATTTTCTCAGGTGATCGTTAGGGCCCATTGGACCTCTTGTTTTATGTTTTGGCTGGTTTTTTGTTTATCATTATCCTGAAAAAGAAATGATAGACAGAGAGAAATTGAAAGAAGCAAAAATGTTGGGCATGCAAAGATCTACAAAAAAGTCAACAGGTCTGAAATTGTCAGGTTGACGCTTATGGGTATTATTTCACCTTTTATATCGATTTCTCATATTTTTGGTCATTATCTCAACAACAAAATATAATTGATAGCAAGAAAGTGAAGGTAGCAAAAATGTTCAGTATGTGAATATTTGCAAAAAATTTACAGGGCCAAAATTATCAGGACTATGCTTATCAGAGTTATTTCCCCTTTTAAGTGTATTTTTATGTCATATGAAAGTCTCAGAGAGACCTATTTCTATCATATTTTGTCTGGATTTTAGCAGGAACTACCTCAATATAAAGATGCATAATGTTTGCAAATGTTTTGAAATGAAAAACACTAAAAGGGAACTTGACATGGATAATAAAATCATGGTTCCTGACAAGTTTTGCTGTTCAAGTATGCTCAGGGGTTGATCCAGGATTGAGCAGAATAGGTCACTGAGGGTCTTCTTCTTCCATGGCGTATCCATTCTTTTGACCCAATGCCAGCAACAATCCAAATATATTGGATTTACCAATTTCTTGTGTGTTTAATTTAGCCTATGTATTATTTTTTTCACATTTGTTGATGGTACACGGGTGAGTGGTATAGGCCCACTTGGGCCTCTTGAAGTGAAGAGAGTTGATTTACAGATTATTAAATGTATATAACAATACCGACATATATGTACAACAATGACGTCATAAGTATTCCATATATTTTAATATTTATGTTGGACTTACTATACATCAGTCTATTACTCAGATCTCCACATACATTGTAGTCATACAACTCATAGGCAAATGTTGCATGTAAATTTCTACATAAACCACAGCACCAGACTAGTACATTTTACATTACTTCTGTAAACCATGTTTTTATATAATAATATAGAATATAACATTTACTGTAATTGACCCATTGAGCTGTACAAAAATCAGGAAAAAGGGGTGGGCACTTAATTGACGTCAAATTGACGTACAAAAGTTAAAAAGTAGAGTTATTTAAGGTTTTTCAGGTCCACATCTCCTTGTCAACAAGCTAGAAAAGCTTAAAGGGCACTTAATGGGTCAAATACAGTAATTGTACTTTTTTTGCTCGCCAGGACGAAAGTCATGGTTGTTGGCGTCCATAGATAAAACTTTAACCTGGCTTATATCTTTTTAACCGCGTTGGACTGGGCTTTGATATTTCATACATGTGTTTAGATTCCTTATGACCAGAACTTTCATTTGGTACCTAATTGACTCTTAATCTTGTGACCTTGACCTTTGACTTTGAACTTCTTTTCAAAAACATTAACCTGAGCTGAAGGAAATAAAAATACTTACCATAACTTGACAGTTGTGGGTAGACAATAACATTTTATGCCCCGGCATGAAAGGTCTGCAGGGGGCATCTAATGTTTGGATATTCCGTCTGTCTATTTGCATGTTGTGTGTCTGTTTGTCTGTCTGTCCATAATTCCATCCCGCTTATATATTAAGTGCAATATTCAATTTGTTGAGACCGGGGGCATTTGTATTTCACAAACATATCTTGTTTTTACATTGAATAAGGGTTGACTCTCACAGGAAATTACTTTTAGTTTTAAATGAAGTTGTACCATTTAAAATTAGTTAGATTAAAGTGAAACCTATATGTACTTTTTGTTTAAAACCATAAAAATTTTAATGATGAACTTAATTAGTATTTTTAGATGCCTGGTAATAAAACTAGTAAAAACATTAATAGTAAAGTGAAATCCACACTAGTATTAGAAATATCTTATTTGGGCCTACATACAAACAAAACACTCATTACTCCATTAACAGAAAATACCAACAAATGGTCTCAGCAGGCACATAAATGTCAAGAGTATTTGTAATTTTTTCCCATACTTCATAGTTAGTTTTAATCTTTCTGAAAATATGCTGTGCTGGCATTTTATAAATGATTCTTAATGACAGAAAAAGTTCACACATGATATAATATTAATATATATATATATATATATATAGTAAAACCTATATCTATATATTATATATATAAAAGTCCCTTGATATATAACTAAATTTATGTGTATATAATATGCATATATATATACTGTATATATATATATATATATATATATATAATGACCTTACTTGTCCATATCCAACAAGACTCTGCCTTATTAATTGGGAAACTTTCTGTATATTTATTAATATATATTCATTCTTTGTCTAACTACAATAAACTTAAATTTTGGATAATAGTTTAAATTTGCTGAGGGAACAGCCTATAAGTATAAATGTTAGTTAATGGAAAAACTGTACCCAGCACATGTAAAGGGTTACAGACTTATTTTTAATTTGGTAGTATTTCTCTTACAGATATTCAGTACTATTAGCATACAATTTTGCTATGGAATATCCTTTATCAACCTATTTTGAGTATACATTCTTAGTTCTACAAGGTAAGTTCAACTTGCATTCACATTAGGAAATCCAAATTGTAACAAAAACAGTTATAATCTGCCTGCTGTTTTGTTTTTTCACCTGAACTAAATATTCAGGTGAGTTATTCTGATTTGTCAGCATTTCTGTCTGTCTGTTTGATCCATCTGTAAACTATTCACAATTGCATCATCATCTCAAGAACCAATGAGCTATCCCCCATAAATATAGATAAAAGATTAAATAAAAACAAAAACAAATTTTAAAAACCTCAACAATATAAAACATTCATGGGTGAAAACTGAACATTTGAAATATCCTATAGAATCAAGATTCATATTTTTATCAAACAAGTCTGGTGAGTCTTTCTTTGCCACAGTTTCAGTGTTTCCTGTCAAATCGTAATAATTTTTGACATTCATTAACTCTTCTGAGTGCTTTGCAATGGAACAGTTGATATTGATGTTGAAATAGTATTCAGTATGATCTCCCACTTGAGAGGTGGTCCCACCACTGGACCACTAGGAGTAGTTTTGTTCTGAATGTATGTAGTTTCCTGATGTAGCTCTTGTGCTTAAAGTGACAATTGTGCTACTGACTTACATATGGTAATATCACCCATCTCTGCTTAAGTCAAGCTTTTGTGCTTTGATATTGACACAAAATTTAAAAAATAATAATAATTACAGAAATAATTATATACTTTAAAATCAATAAAGCCAAGAAGCTTATTATCTGTTAAAACTAACTGCCTATATAATAATGCACCATTTATTCACAGACACTTGACTTTTTGATATGATTACAAAGTCTGCATTTATACAGTATAAGATTTGTAGCTTGACGTTGTAAACTTTGCAGTGGTTTTGTCAGAATTTTGCTCTTATTAAATAAATGCACTGAGTAATATTGCCTTAGTAGTGTGCTTTTTATAGTTTGATAATTCATGTCATTGTATCATTGATGGATCATCTTTCTTTACAGATTTGATCTTAATTGTGGCTATGCTGTACTACAATAATCTTTTGAAAGTTGAAGTCTTTCCTCTTTTTATGATGTATCCTTTACAAAGTTTGTTGATACAGTGTTTGGTTGTAGTTCAGTCTACTGGGTTATTTGAAATTAGAATTTCTCATTGCTCTTATTTCTGATTTATAATAGGGAGATCTAACAAAATCTGCCCAAAAATGACCAAAACTTACTGCATCTGTAAAACTTCTTATCATGAACCAATTATCAGATGTCTTTCAAATTTTGTATGCATGATTATTAAGACAAAATCTACAAAGTTTGCGGTTTAAACAAGCCATAGAGGTTCTTCAAATTTCAGGGTAAAGTTGTTAGGAATTATCTGAAATTTTGTTTAGGTCAAATTTCAAGGCCACAGGCACCTAAGTAAACAGAAATTAAAAACATTTTCTTCAATTTGTTAAACATTTTTTTACTACCTGGGAAGAGACCTGATCTGCTGCAAGTAAACTGACAAACTTTCTCACAAAATCAGCTTAGTTCCAGCAGGACATGAAACTGCACTGACCAGAAGTTAGATACTTCATGATCAAAGTGTGATGCTCTAACCACTCGGCCACAGAGGTCCCCTATTTTTGTCTTGCCTGCAAAGCAAAGGTGAGACATAGGGATCACTAATTCTGTCCGATGTCATCATCAACATTTCCTTTCTGGAGCAGAACTCCTAAACTTCTGGGTTGATTGGAACCATACTTCACACAAATGATTCTCATGTACCCTAGATGTGCCTTTGTGTGTACTAAGATTAGTCTGACCTACTCTCTTGAAACTAGATTACAGTTAATGAAAATCATTTCCGGAGCAAAACTCTTAAACAACTGGGTGGATTTGAACCATACTTCACACAAATGATCCTAATGTGTCCTAGATGTGCCTTTTGGGGTACTAAGGTCAATCTGACGTACTTTTTAGAAACTAGGCTACAGTTGCTGAAAATCATTTCTGGAACAGAACTCCTAAATTACGTGGTGGATTGGAACCATACTTCATACAAATATTTCTCTTGTACCCTACATTTGCCTTTTTGGGTACTAAGGTCGGTCTGACGTACTTTCATAAACTTGGTCATGGGCACTGAAAATCGTTTCCAGGGCAGAACTCCTAAACTACTGGGTGTATTGGAATTGTACTTCATACAAATGATCCCCATGTACCATAGTTGTGCTGGGTACTGAAGCGGGTCTGACCTGATTTCTCGAAAGTAGGTTGCGATTACTGTTATTATTTTTATTATTGATTATATGCTGCAGGTGAGACATAAAGCTCCTTGCTCACTTGTTAAAGTGAAACAATGATCAGCAAATATTTATACTGTAATCATACATTTTACTCAGGGGTCTGTTTAGGCCTATTGGGCTGCTTGTCAAAGCTGAATTATATATAATACTGATTCTAAGAACTTGTCTAGGTTTTGGAAATTTTAAGATTTAATAATTGTATGCACAAATGCCATTTAAGAAAACTATTACAAATTAATGTTATAAAAATAACAGTCAAGTTTAGCACAACATATTTTGTCATATTCCTTTAGTACTTGTATATAAGTTGATGCAGTCATAAATTAAGGCCAAGTTCAAATCAAATGTTACACATGTGAATACTTATGTGATAGAAATGAGAAATATGAAGTTATAAAATGATATTTATTTTAAAACATTTACTGTTATACAAAACATTAGTTAAGCAGAAATTTCCTTTGATGCAAGATTGTTTATAAAAACAAATATCAGAATTTTTTATTTTAGACATGACTTGATTCTTTCAAACATTGATATTATTGTTAACTTGTGTTATTTATAACTCATTGATATATTTGACTTCAAATTTTTTATTGCTACATAAATTCAGATGATTAACATGATGAAGTAGAGATTAAATAGAAGCACATATGGATTTAACGTCAATTTGTTAATTAATCATTGATAAAAGTTAAAAATGCTTTTAGATAAGAAGTTCATATAAAAATTGTAAATCATTTATTTGACAATGTTTTCATATTTATTTCTTTGAACTTTTTGATTATCTGTCAGTTTCACCCATTAATATTTTTTAATTGTCATATATACACATTTAAACACTTATAGTAGGGACCTAGGTATTAAGCATTTTCATAAAACAAAAGCATACATAACTACTTTATTATTTTCTATTAATTGTATGTCAATCATTATCTATTGATTATTTTGAAGTACTATACATGTATAGTTGCTCAGAAAACTCAACTTATTTTATGGCAATTTTGGTAATATAAAGGTGCAATGATACTGTACTCTTGATACTGGTAAAAATATTGTAATCATAAATAAATTTAATAAGAGAATTGGTTATCATTAAATTTGCTCCTTGACAACACCAGATATTTCTTAGTATATTGGGGTTTAGGTTACAGGTGGTTTCCAGATTTTGTTTTGAATCTATCCATTGTAAGTTTATAGTGCAAGCAACATGTGTCTATCTTCAAACTCAAATTGTAAATGTCAGTAAACACAGAAGCAGTGCTTTGTTATTTATCAGATATTATGAATATGCTGTAGGCTGTAAATGCATCTTTAGTATATATTATCCTGTGTATGTTCTTTTATAGCACAGGTGATCTCATCTTAAAGGGATATATTTGTGTATTATATGTTTGGTAGCTGTTCTTTTGGAAATGATGTTATAGTATCTTATCTGTAAAACAGCAGTGTTTCTATGTCACCTGCTTCTTCAGACATATTGGCTTTGTTGTATCATTCTGGGTTTTTTTTGTGTCCAGCTGGGAAAAGACGTATTGAATACAAAATATCCCTGTTGAAAACTGATACATGCAGGTTGCAAATTACGCATGTCATTTGGAAAATAAAATTGCTCATGTTGGGATATAAAACAAATCATTCATATATATATATATATATATATATATATATATATATATATATATATATATATTATATATATATATATATATCACACCGGAAAGAAAAAGAGCTCTTCTCAATACTGATCATTCTCATGTTGTATATTTTAAATGCACATGTACATGTTCAAATTTCTGATAACGTAAAAAATTACAGTTTCCCCCCCCCCCCCCATATTGTCCTAAGGACCCTTTTCACAGCCACTGACTCATATATATATATATATAAAGGTTGTCAAATCGGTCAATTTCCATTAATCAGTTAACCGAATGTTTTTCCGATCAGTACTTGGTCACATTTGTAAGACATCAGTTGCAGACCCATGTATTATTCACAGTGGGGCGTGCAAGAAGATATTTATTTGCCTGAGGAAGTATCTTATATCTGGAAAAACGTTTGATCTTAAAAGCTCTTTTTGTCATTCTATAGCTTTCAGACACTACATTAGAAAGAATTTTTTTTGTCTTATCTAAAATACAAAATTGTTAGCTTTATTAGTACTAAAAATGAAAGTTTCAGTGGCCGTTAGTCAATTCTAGAGGATTCGGTAATATGCTCCCCAATGATATTTAAATGCTTTGTTTTCACTTACATGTATCTAACGAGGATAGACAGTGAGTCAAATCAAACGATCAATTTATTTCTAAATAAATTAAAAATGCAAAATACATGTGATTTTTAAATCATGTTCGAGTAACCAAATACTGATTTTAGTATTCAATAATCGGACCATCGGACGAGTACTCAGTTAACCGGTTACTCGTTGACAATCCTAATATATATATAATTTTACATTGTTATAACAAATCACACTAAATTGTTAAGTGAATAATGTAAATTTAGCAAATTACTGGTCATGATCATGTTAGAGGAAAGTTGATGCAAAAGCGACATCAAATTGCATAATGCAATAGTAAAATTGAAAGGGTAATTCGGTCGATTGGATGCCAAAGCAATCAGACATAACCTTACAATATGTACGTATCTTTACTTTTACACACATTTTAATTTGAAATATTATTTCCAAATCATTGGACTTTACTATGAATATGACCATGCTTTGCAACAAAAGTTAATATAATTGTTTTCATTTTATCAATGAAGAATTTTAAGGAATAGATTGAATGAAATATTGAGTGCATAAGTAACAACAGAAAAATTATTGTTAAATAACTAAGCACCGAGAACAGAAATTAGGTAATGAAGTTTTATGAATAGTCTTGCAGATTTTTGGTGATTTTATTGAATCTAATATTTATTCCATTTTATCATATTGATTTGTAGAGTCTTGTGACACCTTTGTCGTTCTTCAGTAAATCGGCACAAATACAAGTACTCTACAATCAAAAGAACCCCGGACAGGTGTCTCTGCCAACCTGGATTATTGTTACCTATGGGGCTACAGGTAAATGCTTAATTTGATCAATGTAATTGTAATTTTAGTCTTACATCATTGTATGCTTGAAAATACTTGGGGGGGGGGGGGGAGTGGGGGTTTTCATCATTAAAACTGAAAAATATGAGTACTGTGATATATTAATGAAATAAACAAAATGCATTTGTCATATACTCATTTGTGTTCAAAGAAATATGGAATTAACATACATACATTCTTATCTAAAATATTACATATCTCAGCTTCTGACTGGTTCAAATAAAAGCTTGTTATAAACTTATCTTTACTTTGATATTGCTTTATAAAAATATCAACTAAATTCATTGCACATGCACATGACTATTTTTGTACAAAAATGACTGAATTAAGAAATTACTGTAATCAAGTCCTTGCCAAGTTTTTATGTATAAACATTTTTAGTAAGGTTTCAAATATATTCGAGGTTGTCATAGTAGGAATATCACTAATTGGTTAAAATGTTATGCCTGTACTAATTTACTATTTTTATGTAAGGTGCTTTACAAAATCTGTATAAAAATGTTATGCCTGTACTAATTTACTATATTTATGTAAGGTGCTTTACAAAATATGTTTTAAAATGTTGTAATAAATACTAATGCTAATCTTAATGTTTTATATTTTTCAGTTCGACTCATTACTTCAGTTTTACAGACAGGAGATGTAGCTGTTATTGTTAATTTTCTTGTTGCATCATCTTTGAATGTTACTATAGTTTTAATGATCATATACTACAGCAGACAGATGAAGAAAAAATACTATTAACAGTGTTAAAAAGTTGCATCTTCTGTAGTAACAGTAATCAAAGCCAGTATGCTTTTGTACTTTTATTGTGTTAATTTATTTTTCCAAGGTACTGTTTTTCAGAATATCATAAGATTCCATTTATCATTAATAGTAAATTATCATCCCTTGTATCATTAAATTGCAACACTGATTAAGACACATGACTGAAAAATAGCTTTAGAATATCAGACCCTTACAGTTCTATGTAATTATAAAGCGATGTAGAAAAATACCTAGGTGTTTTAGTTATTCATATTGTTTCTCATCAGACAGTAATTACCAAACATTACTTCAAATCATATCGTAGTTCTGCAAAATCACGTAAAATCATACAGTAATTATCATAAATTACTCTTATGACCTGACAGACTGTTAAAATTACCCTTAAGATAAAGGGAATTCTCGAAGTGGATCTTACTAGAATTTAGACAGTTGAACTGTGAAAATTGATTTAGAATTCTCTGCATTTTCTTTCTATTACTTTATCTGGCAGGTTTGGATAAGTATTTTGATAATGTACATAAGCATTCATTAAAGTAATTACTTGAAACATTTACAAACAACTTCAAATGCAGCAGACTGTTTAGCATTTTCATCATCTGAAATATACTGAAAGAAATGGATGTAAATGTTAAAGTTTGGCTAAAGTAACACATTGCTGAATAAGAAGTTAGAACATCAAATATTAAGGGGCATTACACTATATCGCAAGCGCAAAATGGTTTCCCATTTGACCTTTATCACTTGCTTTGAAGTAATGTGGAAATATGCAAGAAGGTGGGCTTTTTTACGTTCTGTCTACAATGCACAACAAAAATGAAGTGGATCTACTTGATTTTTATTACAAATGCAAAGACTGATTCTAAGGTTTTGCTTTTTTTTAAATTAACTACTTATAATTGATTTTCCTATCGGAACAACTCTTAATTCAGATACATGCGTCACTTGTTTAATTTTTTAAAGTCAACCGAATTTGATTTTGATTTTGATTTTTGTTTTACGCCATACTCAACAATCTTTCAGTCATATGATGGCGTCCAGTTTCTATAGGTGGAGGAGAAACCCCGGTTACCAGGGTAAAGACCACTGAGCTTCCACAAGAAAAGGTCAATTGAAACTGAATGACTCAGTACAAAAACTTTTTAACATTTTCAGCTTCTGCAAAAATATCTCTTGGTTATTTTATACACCCATCATAAGACAGAATGTATCGTGGTATATCTGTCCACCTGTCCAATTGTCCTGTCTGCTAATTTTCCTTGTCATCACTGTAATGTTTTCGTTTATTCACCTACTTTGATGAAACTCGGTCCAAAGATTTAGTACAAATGTACTTCAGACGAGTTTAACAGTGACACATGTCAGAGTAAAAACAAGTTTTTTTACCCAAATATGGCATTTTATGAATTCAACAAGTCTCTTATTTGTCTCTATTTTGTTGAATTCAGTACAATATCATAAAGTAATCATTTCATACAAATGTTATGGGGTTTTCGGAAAAAGGGTTTTTAAAGTCTGTAGAGTAATGCAAATTAAAATAATTATTTTGATGCCTTTAACGAGTTTTATGTACATGAAATTAGGTGGCAGGTAAGACCTATTGTTTTTTTATTTGAGAACTTTGTATGTTGACCAATATTTATTAAGTGGAGTTAAGGCCACCTGGATTTATCTACGTACAGATTGATATTGCATGTAACAGTTTGAGCAATTAATTATGCACAAGAAAGCCTTTACAAAGTTTTTAAAGTCATAATTGTATATATATTGTATATATATATATATATATATATATATATATATATATATATATATATATATATATATATATTCAAGCGAGTTCTTTTACAAGACCCTTTCGATGCTGGTAAGATATCATCCTTTATCAGTATGGTTAAACTCCTTCATTTAAAATATTGGTTTAGTAAAGTATGGTTATTTATATATACATTTATGAAGGCTTAATTCTGATTTGTAACTTACATAACATGTGTGATACTTTATTTTTTCCAGTACTTAATATAATATACAGTGAAATAATAGTTTGTAATTCCTGTGTTGTATATACACATGATACATATTGTTTTAGATTGAAATTAAACAAATGAAATGAAATCAGAGAAATTGAGTGGTCGTTTTTTATTGTCCTTAATTTGAAAGTGATAGAATCAAATATTTTTGTGGCAGTCAGACTGTTACCTGACTTGTTGATGAAATTATGTAATGGTGTATCACCACCCTAATCCATTATCTTAGCTAATCTGTCAAAACATTCACAATGTATTTGTTTTACTTGTATGTTATGATAATCAGCAAAGTACAGGTAACATTTATTTATAGTAATTGCTGATTTGATAATGAATACGACGTGGTTTCAATCATAACACCATTGCTCATAATATGATACTGTTTTGTTTAAACCATATCAATCCGTAGTAGTATTCATTGAAATGTTGACATGAAATTGATGGATAATGTACTAAAATCATGTAATCAAAATCAAAATCTCGAAACTTAATGCTGATCACATTAAACTGTAATTTGGCAATGTCAAATAAAATATTTTAATTAAAGGGTGTAGTTGTTTTGTTTCTATTTCCTGGTGTATATAAAACGTAGATACCAAAATGTTACTTTTGTAGATGTCCTTAAATTAGCCGCAAAACCTCGAAAAGGTGAGATCAGTTGGCAAGGAGAAGTAAGCATCCGGCTGAATATACCGTCAGTCCACATCAGATTCATATAAAAGAATCACACATATCATAAAACATATGTACGTATCAAAATGTCTGTCTTTGATATAAATACGTATGCTTTGTAATCTTGCATGAAATATGATCACAACTTGAAAGTATGTGAAACTTGAGTAATGCTAGTTGTTAAAGACACATGTGTTACTTGATCGAGCTCCGTACAACTAAAATAATGTACATCTGTACGAGAATGTTTGTAAATCTAGGTTACCACATGTATTATAAAAAGTTGAAATACTGTCATTTGCAAAAACATTAGTTGACATTTAAGGGTTTTGTTGATTGATGTCATTTTTCATTTAGAATATATTTTAACAAAACGGAAAGTAAATTTTGTTACTAACAACACCGATTACTGTGTCAACAAAACAAAAAGATAAGTCATTATTACTCTTCCATTAAAGTTTCAGCCAATGACCTTTATTAATTTTTTTATATAAAGGTCGTTGGTTCATTATTTGTTTGTTGTTCAATATTGTTTTTTCTTTAAGATACAAACGTCACCAGCAATATGTATCTCACAAATTTTTATTTGTGCTATGGATTTATACCAGTGCATTGAGGTAATGCCAACATGCATATTGGTCTCTGGTCAAACAGCTCGTGACTTTCACCTTTAGATATCGAATGTTAGTGAAATATAAGCAATCAAATTTTGTGATTTAAAAAACATGGACCATCATATTTAGACGTAGATACTATATATAAATTGACAGATTTTAATAAATACTTGTACCTATAACTACCTGGTCTAAATGTGAGCTGTAGTCATCAATCTGTTTAAAATCTCTTTTGGAACCAGCAAGGAAATAAAACCATTGTGCTGATAAGCTTTTTAAAAAGGGTTAAACATGTGTTTTACTAACAGATGCAAGTCAGTGAATGACAAGTGACTACTTAGTTCTGTTTTTCTTAGTTTCTAAATACAGACTAGTTAGAAACAATAAGATGATAGATCATAAACATCTTTTCTATAACACCTATCAGTTTGTATATATGACTGTGTATGTATGTATGTACATAGGTAGGCTAGGCGGTTAAGTGTATGTTTTCCTACTTCAGTAAAAATTACCATACTAGTTCTTGGTGGATGAGCTTGTACTTTACAGTTTTATTATCTTTCTATTAAATTTTATTCCACACATCAACGACAACCACGGCATTAAATAGTATTTATATGTCTTGACCCATGATGAATTTGATTGAAATATTACATAGTGTTTTTATATTACTTATGTTATCAGCGAGAATTATTTTTTCCAATTCCTTGACACGTTTGTCTTACTAGATTGATTAAAAAGGCTTATTTGGTGGATTTTGAACTTGCAGCATATTATAAAGCTTACTTTTGTGTCTTACTTTAAAAAATGTTGAATTAAACTTTGTAAATAATAAGTGATCATAAATAATAATTGACATGTTTGAAATGCAGGGACAATCATTTTAATTAAAGGCGTTGATATAGATAATAGTCCTATTTATATCATTGTTTACATATATCATGAAATTTGAATGTTTATAAATGATTAAAGTTATGTTAACACCCTCTTTTATTTGATATTTAAAGGGATTTACGACAAAGTCGTAGCCGTCAACTTCCTGTCAGCTTTGATAGCCAGGACTAAGTAAACAGCTACTTCACACTACAAATAAATATGACACTTGAGGGTCATATCCTGCTTCTGATTTTTCGGTGGCTATTAAATTCAATTTTCTCTAATTGGTTAGGCTACCAAGTTCACTTTTAAGAAAAACGAAAACTATATCTTCCTTTCTTGAACGTTTTGCGTAGTTATTTACACGTATGTTCGTCATATGCTTAAATCTTGTGTGTTATAATTTAAATCAGAAAGTTAACAAGGTTTTGAGGGTTGTAATAGAGGAAGTTTACTTTTGAAGTCACTCGTAATAGAAATTGCTGTAAATATTTTGATTCAATATTTTGCTCACATAACTTTTTATCTAATTTTCCATAGTAAATGGACAATTGGCATGCGCAAAGAGTGTCACTTGAAAAGTTAAAGTTCATCTAGGGTTTGCTAACACCTTCATGGGACCTATTTCCATATTTTCATTTCCCTTGGGGTCTTTGCCCAGTATTCTCTACATAGGCCTATGTATATTGTTCAGTATACTTTCTTGTAGTGAATATGTTGGTCTCCGTAATGTTTTGTATGTAAACGATTTTATCATTAAAGCGGTACGTCTGTTTGCTTCTGATAACACAACAACACTATTGCTACAGACGAGGGCTACATAGTTAATTATATATGTGATACCAAGGAGGCCTTTGATCAGTCTGAAGGTCATGACATCCACTAACTTATTTCATGTATGACAAACAATCCATTTGTTGTATGTGATGTCATTTAGCTAAATAATACTACAGTATGTACTCCAATGAACACTCCATCAATACCTTGAATAAGTGTAAAACACTGTAATGCTAAAGTTCCAAAATAAATTGAAAGGATTGTGTTGAAACTTTACATTATGTTTTTAGCAAACGTGGCCAAATGTCAAATGTCTGCCGTATAACTCATTTAGATGACTTATTTTCAAGGACCAAAGATAGTCTTATATGATGATGATGTGAGAAGTGAATGAAAAGGGGCTTAGAGCCCGTAGGGGGACCAAGAGCGGCCAAAAAATTGTACATCTTTAAAAATCATGAACTAATAATTAGCCTATTCTCACAGTAACAATTCTTTACTCGGGTGACCGATAAATTCTGGACTTTGAACCATCATCTCTTGAATTTCTCATTCTTTGGCGTATTTCTATGAAACTGATAATTCATGTTTAATTTAGAATTTTTATTTAACTTCATTACACTCAAAACTCAAAAAATTATTATTCATATTTTGTTTCATATTTTAGCACCAATACTTTTAACAAGTAATATATTGAATGGAAGTTTGTCACCACGTCTTAATTTCAACATCAATAATACTGCGCAATATAGACTTTGATCCTGTGTAAAATATAAATAACGAGTTTTAGATTTATTACTTAAGCTTCAATCTCCACTTGCGTAATGCACATTTTGTCATGGTAACCGCAGTAAAATATGATCTGCTTGCCAATCGTCTATTCATGTTCTGTATGTTTTGTTGTCAAATTATTTAGTTTATTAGTTAGATCGCATTACTTTATTGATTTTACCCAGATAAGATCAGGTTGTGTGTGTAGCTTTGTTAGCTCCCAAGGACAAAATTTCTGCCCGGGTAATGCTATTTTCCCAGCGTTGTCGGTGTCGATCATGGAAAAAGATTTTAATTTTGGCTATATCTTTTGCATTATTAGGATAGGGCTTTGATATCTCAAATATAGATCCCTTGTGACAAGGGGTATCCATTGGTACCTTGACTGTTGAATTAATAATTTTCCTACTTGTCTAAATTTTAAATTAGGCGGAGAGCTTTCATATAGTACCATGACCTTAAGAGTTTTAACCGTTGGCTATATGAGGAGTGGCGAATCACATGTGCAATCCTAATTATCAGTCGTTTCGGATGGTAACTTTTATCTTGTGACCTAGATAATAAGATTCGACTTATTTTAAAGAAGTCTTATCTATGACAACGACATTTGAAGTGTAAAGAGTAAAGTATTGATATTTTGTATTTATAGTCCTTATGATTAGTCCTTTCACATGACGTTTGGCTTTGTGACATAGGTAATGCCGTTTGACCTACTTTTATAACAAAATATTTAACCATTTGAAATCCTTCTGATCAACCCTTACAAATGGCACCATAATATCATGACCTAAATAATGTCATTTGACTTACTTCTTAAAATTAGTAACAACTGCATAACTGAGATACATTTCAGACATCGGCGAGCTGCGTTGTCATCTGACAACTCTTCTTTGAATACTTCATATTAGAGTTCATTGGGTTTGCAAAATATCTCCCATATTCTCCTCAAAATTAAATGTCAAAGATCATCAAATGTTTCTTATATAACTATCTTAAGTATATTACTCATATATCAGATATTACAGTAGTTGACCAGCAACAATTGACATATTTTCTTTAATTCAGTTGTCATTAGCACTTAAGGTGCCCACAATGCACTCACCCACTGGAAAGCTAGTAAATAGATTTCCGTACTTTGTAGCTCCCAAGGTTATTCAAGTTTAATGAGATTATTTTGAGAGGATCTATACAAAGTAAATCGAGAAGGGACCCTTTGATGGTTCAAACATAGAAACGTCATAATCACAGTCAATGCTACAAGGCAAGAAAATATGTTTGATTATATTATAATTTTATTTGACCTTGTTTTTATCTATTATCTTGAAGTAAGAATACCTAAAATAATTACGAAAAAGTAAATACAAATCTTTACACAGAAGATTTGAAATACAAAACATTAAAACAAAAGAGTCAATGCGACGGACGTATTATGGTATACCGTTGCCGACTGTGTACGTCTTGGATCAACTCATGTTTACCTTGACGAATCTTTACAACCTCTGTACAATGTTTCGTTCCATGAATGCTAG